>JBBPJP010001093.1:0-10836 GCA_038088775.1 Boletus barrowsii
GTGTGGAAGACGGCGGTCAGTAACGTTGGCTTGCCTCCGTGTCCCGGTCATCTTTCCCAACCTGCTTACGCGCATCTCGCATTTGTACCCGTTTGTCACGTACGTCCATACACGTTCCCGTGCTTTCTGAGACTTGTGTTGACGCTGGTGGCCCGTTAGGGGTGTTTTAAATCCTGCGACACTATCGAATGGGAACTACGGATGCGATGTTGTCCGGGATGTCATTCGAAACTGTACGTTCCACCAACTTTGTCCACTCATTCCTGAGAGGACTCCTGGCTCCTTTGAGTCATGGACTGAACATGATCGTTTGTATTTGCCATGTCTTATAGGACTACGCCCTCCTATCCGAGTCAACCCCGCGGTAAAATGATGCAAATGTATTTGGTATGTTTACCTGACTCTCCGACGCATTTGGAGTTGCACGATTATGGCACGAACGTCGTTTCCGTACCGTCAAACCCTGGTTATCGCCGGTCAGACTGGGAGGCTTTCTCAGAACATGCCAAACGTGCCACTCGGCGTACTACCAAACAAGAGTTTGGGAGTCAGGAAAAGAAATTTTGGCAGCCCATCATAGAGGTAAGGCGACGGCGACACGCAACAATGTGAGACTCACGATGACTACTAGCATGCACGTCTGTGCCGCGAATGGGAATTCAAGCGATTGAAGGAACAAGCAATTCGAACCACCAAGCTCTTTCGAGAACAGAGGGCGGAGGAGTATGTTTAAGCCCTCTCTTTGTCTCTGAGTTCCAACTCACTTGAACCTAGCATCAAGAGAAGGTTAAAGGCTCGAGGCTGGACGGACGATAACTATTACTTGACACCGTTTCTGGAACATCCTACAGTCAGCAAGGCAGTACCTCTGTCATCTGTTGGTATGTCCCACTGACACTAGTTACGATGGGTATACCAGTTACTCCTATCAGATCAGAATGGCGCAAGATCTCCCCCGAGCTCGTTGCGTTTCTGCAAGTAGAAGCCTATCGCTTTCGCTTGCGTCATTTTCATCACACAATTCCTCTTATCCGGGACCTCAGAGTTTGCCCTAGAGGCATTGATATTCATCTCCACCCAGATGTCCGCAACATCCTCCAGTATAACACCGACCATCGAAGTTACTTATCACAAAAACTTGAGCCAGTTCTACCTGGAGTAATGCGACAATGGTGCGACAATGCAGCAAACGAGCTCGCACGGTGGGCTCAACAACAACTGGGCCCTGGGCTTGCAAACGTGGACCTGTCCAACGTTACGTTCCAATGCACCCGCTGCCAAGGACGCATGGGATTTGATGCAGCATTGTCTCATGAGCACCTGTATCAGCGTAAACCCGTTGCCAAACGGAAGAGATCATGCGAGTATGCGCACATGCAAGAGCCGGAGATCTACGAAGAAGTCGGAAAGCGGGTTTATGCAACGGGTCCATGGAACCCCTACTATGTGTTGCAGGTTGACAAGGACGCGTTGCGGAAGAGTACTTCGACCAGTACTCGACTGGACATCCAAGCTGGATGTTCACTACAATGGAAGAGAAGGTCAAAGCGACTCGAGGATCGTAGGGTCATCAGCGATACTCAGTGAAGGGATCTTGGTAGTATACAAGGAGTGACATACGGTGATGTCACACATTTTATTCGTTGTTTGTCTTCCCCATTCCTGACCTGTGTGTAACTATCACCCAATGAATTAGTCCAGAATTTTACGCTGATGGCAATATCCACTTGCGTCCAAGTCTTTTGAAGGGCAAACTCACAAAGATCACGTTCGTTCAATTCGTGCCTCTTAACTATTCTACCAACTCGTGTCAGGCGACATGTGTCACGCTACTTTGTCGCTCACTTGTATCAACATAAACGCAAAAGCAAGCTGCCGACGGTCCTTCAGAGCTTCAAACACCACCAATCTGACGATCACGACCCTCGGGCAACCTCTCCAACTGACGCTTGCTCCGGGTCCTTGGACGGCGCTTCGCGTACCACTCCCATGCAAGACGGACGATCTCACCATCAGCATCGTACGGTGTGGGGATCTCGCTGTATCCAGGTCGTGCGGTGGGGTGGCGAACGTAGACAGCGGAGCATGTTTGGAATGAGACCTCGGCATATGCAGGAAGGAAAATGAATGGAGAAGCGTATGAAGGAAGGTGGAACGGCGTAAGACCATCAGGCGTGTGAGATACCGCTGCTTGCACTTTGACGGGAGGCTCGATATTACTTTCATCACTTTCCGGCTCCTTGGGTGGTTTTGGTTCTTGTAAGAACCTAATCTCCGATGCGTTCACGGATACCATGTCGCCTGGAGCCAAGCGGGTATTGGCGTCCGAATGCTACACGGAGAAAACGTCACGTCGATATAACAAACGGGTCTATGGGCCATGACGCACCATTTTGCCATTCAGCGACACATGGCCATGAATCACTAATCTCCGTGCCTCGTACACGCTGGACGCGAAGCAACACCTGAAGATGAACACGTCTATCCGTCGCTCGACTTCGGCCATCATCAAGCTTCCCACCGGCGCAAGGCCTTTTTCGTCTTCTTCCTTTTTCCTCCGTTCCGCTCGCTCGAGTTGCTCTGTCCGACCGGCGAACTCGTCCAAAACCAAGCTAGTGTTGTTTTTCGTCTGTACGCGGGGACGCACGTCCGGGAGCGTGGCGGGGAGATACCATCGTTTGAAGGTTTTCTCGGGAATGAAGTCGCCGTGGTAGGCACGTATGAGTGCCTTTGCTGTCCAGCGTTGCTGGAAAAGCGTCCGGTTGGTTCGGCTGAAGGATACATGCTTCTGTGCTACAAATGCGCGTGCCCAAACGCTGTAAAGGTTGTCTAGTGACCAGCTCTGATACACCACTCAGCGACATTATTGGGGGAGTAAAACTGGAATTGGCATACCATGCGCGGCAGACACCTCTTGATGTTGAAGACATTTTTGTCCCTCATAGTATATCCCGCCGAGACCCAGTCGCGTTGCCAGTCAAACTTGGTAAAAGTGAAGTTGCACAGAGTTCACACGCAATCAGTAAATTGACTAAGTAACTAGGAAAACGTTACATGAGTTATGTACCAAACAGGATGCACGGTGTATGTTATGATATGGATTTGATACTACTTAGCCTGACCACGAGCGGGAGGAGCGAGACATTCTCGCTCGACGCATAGTACTGTACGCAATCTAAATGAAACTGCAATACATCAGATTAAGCAATGCTATTCGCAGAGGAGGTGGATCATATTTACCTTGAACCTAAGAAGACACCAGTGAGATGGAGATTCGTTCATGTGAATATAAGTCACATACCAGTGGTTAAAGTTTGATTCAAATTTTCTCAAGAAATCCCAGCGTTTGCCCATTGCCTGATTCCCATCACCCGATTCCGCAGCCGAAAGTGCCTGCGATGCGGATTTCGTGAAGGACGACGAATAGAGCGCAAACGTCGAACATGTCACGATCATACGTGAATACGCCTGTTGGACGACTGTCTATCAGCAGCAACATCACTCCGCACAACTTCCACCTACCCTGAGCAGTTTCGCGCTTGTCAACATACATTCCTTCAAACATGTATCCAAAAAATCGACGTGATCCCTCAGTAACTGATCCACCGTCGTCACTTTTGCAAGTTTCGCCTCCAGAGAGCGCCAGTTAGGCTCCAAGACCTCAAATGTTACAAAGGCCAATATCTGCTGAACAAATGCCAGCATGCGCGCGCGAAGCAGTAATACGCGGAGTCTCCACTGCTCGAAATCGGGGTGGTTAGGTACGGGTTTGCGCCACGCTGCTGTTTTTTGCTCGATCCACATTGAGGCAAGCGACTGTTCAACGTTTTTGAGGTGCAAAAGAAAACGGAAAATAAGTTGATAGCGTAGGATGGTCTTGCGGGAGATTACAAGAGAGAGGGGGAATTTCACCGTATAATCGAGTGCGAGGGCTTCGATGGCTGTGGGGTGTGAGATTACGAGTGATCGTATGTGTCGTTCTTTCAGTCTTACCTAGCATTGGCTTTTTCTCATCCTTGTCTTTATCCCGGTCCTTCTTTGCGTCCTCTTGCCCTGCACCATCGGGCGCGCCTTCCCCGTCATCGCCTCCAATGACACCACTCACACTGATGACTTTCAACAGCCATTCGTACAACCCCGTGTTGGCGATACTGACTTTCACATCCTCCCTGAAAAGAGCGTCTTCACTCGTGAGCGCGAGGTCAAGTAGACTTTGCAACTTCACGATGCTGGCGGATTTCGCGGGCTTTTTAAGCTCGATGTGGGCGAGGTCGAGTAGGTGTGTAAGGAACGAGGATTGCGATAGGAAAAAGTATCGTTTTAGGGAACGCAAACGAGGAATAAGTTGTTGATCTCGTAGCAAAAGTTGTAGCAAGGTATGATTGGCGTGCGTATAGGCATCTTCAACGAACATGTACAGCCTGGACCATGATCAGCTGTTAAAACAGATGCATGGAATGAAAATTTACTTTTGGTCATCCATGGAGAGCTGTTGTTCGCTCGTTTGGTGTTGACTTGCCTGCAGTTCTATACCGCATTCACGGATGACATTCAGGTATTTACCAGCGAGAAGGACCTTGTATTTCCACCCTTCGAGTGATGGAGGAATACATGCACCGCCTGGCAGTCTACCACCCGGAGTCCTTGGTGGCGGGACACCGGTGTGTTGCCGTTTCGACGATGATGTCGAGCCATCGCGTAGCTGTACACGGTACATAAGGGGTCGCGAAGATTGTCAAGTAATACACCGACTGACTCACCGTGTACCGTCTCTCCCAATACTCGTCTGTGTAATCCACCTCCAGAATACCCTTACTGATAAATTTGCTCTCCTTGACGCAAAATTCCTCGTACGGATCGTGCAATCTTCCCGTCGTTATCCATTCACGAAGCATTTCTGCATACGGAATCCCGGCCGCGCTCAATAATGTACCGTACACTTTGCACGCTGTTGGGTCCCCGGACATGCTCTGCATCCGTTCGTAGATAATGGTGAGCACCTCTCCACCTTTGACAGGTACGGCTGCACCCGTCGAGGATTTGGTGATCTCAGAAAGTACGGCTTTCAACTTCGCACCACCTAGACCAAGAGCTTCGTCTCGCGCGTTTTGCTCTTCATCTACTGAGGAAGAGGAAAGGGAAGAGGCTTCGTCATCGTCAGTGTTGGCAAGTTCAAGGACCAGTTGGTAGATCAGGGAAAGTGAATGGACCGTCGGATGGATGTAAAACCAGAGTTTTTGTAGAGTAAACTGTGGGGATGTATTAAACGCATGTTCCAACTGGGATAAAAGGGTCTGGTATTCCTACACAGGGGCCATTAGAATGGCTCCCCTTCAGAGAGATGACGACTAACCTTGAGCATGTCCCGGATAGCAGCACAGAGCGCATGATTAACGAGACCAAAGTCCAGGTGACTCCGACTTTCAACAAATGCAGATATAGCAGTATAGTATGTACCAAGAGGGAGGACGCGTTCTGTCAGATCCCGAAGGGACGGATCTAAGGAAAACACATTGGCCATCTGGTACGACGCAGAGACCGCCCCGAATGTCACATTTCTGGGACAGACTTACCCAGCGGCGATGATACGACAAAGCGGATCCCTAGCAGAGGATCATCATCCTCTGGCGAGTAATCTGGATGACATGTCACATGTGTGCCTTCAATACCCTGCAGTGTTTGAGTCGGTCTTAGATGGTTACGACCGAGACGCGTTACTCACCATCAACACATACAGCAAATCCTCCAGGACGACAGCTTCCTGTATGTCGATAGGGAGGTGATTCAGTACATCTTCTCTTTCTTTTCCCTTGCTCTTTGGAGTGGAATTCGTTGCCCCAACACGAGAATTTAGTGGCGCGCGGACAAACGATGTCTCGGCAATGAATGACGACTCGTTACCTGTGGTTAGCCATGAAAATGACGCCGCGTATGGATAAGACAACTGAAACACGCACTTTTTACTCTGGTTTCGCGCGAATTATGCACACGGGAATCGATTTCTTCGTCAATGTCGTCGCTCAATCGCCTGTTCCTCCTGACTGACGCGATTGTGCCCGTGATCTATAACCATTAAGTGTCAGTGATGACCAGGGAAATACTAGATCCAAATAGGATACCTTGGTGTACTCCTTTGCGGATAAAGTGAGGTTGTTTTTCCGCGGCGGACGTGCCCTAGGAGTGTACGGGTCCATGTCGATCGAAGGTAAAACGCGTCCGGGGTGTGGGAACAACGCTTCCAATATGTGGCTGTGCAGAGTCTCATTGCCACACTCAATCTCAGGGGGCATGTGTATGAGTATCAGGCGGTTAAGTTTCTATCATCCTTGATAGCACGAATGTGCGGGCTTCCAACGCCATGAAATCACGCTTATCCCTTGCACTGACAATATGTTGCACCCTCTGAATCAATGGGCCATGTGAGTGGCCAGCTGGCCATTTTAACTTACATTTCATTCATCAGCACCATCCAGATAGCAGATCTGTCCTATTCGCAACACGTCGATGCAGAAACGAACCGATCGATTGTCTCTTTACACTGCAGTTGAAATACAGTCATCTCGTCATTTCAGTACATCTGATCTTAAACTGAACGAACAGGATCCACAAGATTCTTTTTCAAAAGGCAGTTTCTGGAACTGGGTTCTGCAAATCAATCCAAGAACGGGTTACCATCCAAAGACTCTGGCGACCATCAACTATGCGTCAGTTCGGATGTCCAGTCTTTGGAGAAATTAACGCACTCCTCATGGAACTGGATGCCACCAACGGCTTTATTCGTGTGAACATCAATCATCCGCACAGCACGAGCCACGTCCTTGCAAAGACCAGCGGGTGCACAGACACCAATGAATGCACCGTGTGTACAACCTTTGTTCATCATGGATACGGCTAGCTCGTTTAGAAGTTTCTCGATATTGGGACGCCCAGGGGTGAGGATGATACCGGGCGGGAGTACGGGTCTTTCAAATGAAGTTGTAGTAGCACGAGTATAGAATACCGAGATGCGGACTGCAGCGGTACTGCTTTGGGATACAAGTGTAGCAAAGAGAGGAATAAAATGTTCCAAAGCAACTGGGAAAGCGGGTCAGCTCCTAGGGAACATTTAAAAAGGTGGATAAAGCAGCAAACCCGGGTCTTTAATGCTCCAGATGAGTTCGATGACTTTAGTTCTGCTCCTATCACCAGCCAACACGAGATCTTGAACCGCAGACAAGGCGAACGTCATGCCACTGCCCCCAGCTACGAACATTGCCCCTGAGTAGTTCGAAATAGTTGTGTCACCGACACCACCTATCAAATCAATCTTGGCTTTGATGGCAAAGCCTGACGATCGGAGACGTACCATATGGTCCTTCGACCATCACTTTAACCCTTTTCACAGGCTCCTGACTGTGCTCACTAGATTCAGTCGTCTGCGCCATATTATACAATCTGTTCGTCCAACTTCCGGTCCTTTTGCACATCAAAACCAAGCCTTCCTCCGTGTTGGTTGCGCTGGCAATCGTGAACGGGTGCACTTCGATCATCCCCCAAAGACCCATAGCGGTGGAAAGAACGCGCAGACGAACATGTTGGCCAGCGCGCCAACCCGTCCGCAGGGAAGGAATGTCCACTCGTGTGAGCCCCATCTCTGGGATTGCTTGAATGGCTGCGGTAGTAAAACAAGTCTTGAGGGCACGAATAGCGTGGTCAACTCCGTAGATAACCGCACCCCCGATAACAAAAGGGACACAAGCATCCATGTGGTAACATGCCTGCAGAACAATAGTAGTCAGTTGTGCAAGTAGAGGCGTTTATGAACCACCTACAGCGAACAACGCCAGGATTAGTCCGACAAAATGCGCCCCAAAGAAGAGATTGTAAAATTTCGTCCGGACACAATGTACAGAGAAGAAACCAAGGAGATCAAAACAGACTAGAGCGACGAGGCCCCAGCGTACAAACGGTTCGTCGAGCCTATGTAAGATGACCCCTGTCGTAGTCCATTTGTATACTGTGAAAATGCATACAAGACCGATCTGAGCCAATTCTTTCCAACGTGCATAGTTAGGAGTAACGGCTTACTGAAGCCGATGGCATGGACGTTTGCTCCTATCACCATCAAGCGACCGAGATGACGGTGGAGATAATTGAGCTAAGGGAATTATCAGTTCAAATGCTCCAGCTTTGAGTTTCAAACACGAACCTTCTCATACCCAACACCGACGAGCAGCCCAATTATGTTGTTCTTCGTGGCAAGAGCATACACAAAGGGGATCTGCGACGCAGTGACCCACCCAGCGCGTTTTGGGTAAGAGAATGGGTTTGATTCATAAAACGCAGCATAAAAAACTGCGGCAGCATATCCTGCCATCAAGACGGCCTGTACAACAGTATAATTCCCAAGGATGCGATAATGGATGAAACTTGCTGCAGGATGTCTGAGAGATAAACACATGGGAAAGTGCCATTGTTTTCTGAACCCCGTAGCCGACTGGAGACCGGGGAGGGGATAACGAAGTGGCACCTTCTCTTTGGATTGCAGCGTTGTCGGTGAAGCAGACTGATCTATCCCGGATCCCATGGCAGAGCGCAGGAGATAACCCTGGAATACTTCGGACCGATTGTTCGCAATGTATACCAAGGCACGGGGAACATTGAATAACGTAAAAGCGAGGATAATGATGAGGATGAAAATATCCAAGCGATACACCAAGGTGCTATTGGAAGCGGGAGGCCACGAAGGCGAAAGAGAGGTGAGTCCTTTGAATTCCATGATAGTTGGAATAGTCGCTGCAAGCGGTTGTTAGAGGGAAAGAGGCCGGAAAGAAGGTGAAGAGCGCTGACGGGTCGAGTAGTGGTACAACCGGTCGGAAGACTACCAGAAACTTCTAAGACGATGTTCTGACAGTCAGTGAAGGAGATGGCGAATGTCGTTAGGTGCACAAAGAGATAAGCATTCTGTGTAGCCTTTTATACGAAGTCTCTGTGGTGTGCGAGCAATGCTGCCACCCGAGCCAAGGGAACATGTGGTAGCTGTGGTATCATGGACCGAATGGATGCAATATCTGGATAAGAACCTCCAGTGTGATTGCTCTACGGACTAAGACCTCGGTAACGTACCTCGACCTGCCCGAATCGAGGTCGAAATGTCCGAGACAAGAAGATCATGCGTTCGGCAGAGCGTATCCGCGAGTGATTGAGGTCAAGTCATTGCATTGCATAGTACCGCTAGCGGACAGCTGGCAAACCCGCCGGCTTCAATCCACCCGAAGGGTAGAGCCAGAAGATTGACGGTGCGGCTCTGCACACAGATAGCGCTGGGGACTCATGGAAAGGACCTGCATCTAGTCTATTGCTCTTCTTTTTTGGTCCGTATTGGAAGATTGGCTAGGAGTATGACTTGCCAGTGAAAGAGTGCGTTAACATCTTGGATGGGTAACATCATGATGGTTGCATGTAACACCGCGGAGTACGAAACGCTAATAGAAGACTGGACAACTGATAAGGCTAAATCGCGCAAGTGACTCGGACGAAGAAAAACCCGAAAGCTTTGCCAAGCTTGGTCCCGGGCCTACTCATCTAGTAGGTACTTGTATAGCATGGCCAGAACCTCAGTTCCGACCGTGATCAACGCATGCGTGTTACACATGAACACTTCCTCGAGGCAGCTGTCCACCCTGTAAAGTTCCCACCCGACGTGGTGACCTGCCTAAAGAGTGACAACTGCCAGGTGTTTGGTACCAAAGCTCAGAGTCCAATGGAATAGATGCACGAGTGATCGATTGATCAACGTGGCGAAAGACCTTCTCTATGTGTTAGACAATGAGTCTATCCCGAACAAGGATATCAATGTTATACATGGAAATTTTGGGACAGTACAAATTGTTGAAGTTGTTACAATATCCTTTGGTGATCGCAAGTGATCGCGACAAGTCGTAAAATGTCGTAGTATCGTGAATTTTTTCTAATCGGAAGAGTCAGTTCCTCCATACGTGGGATGCGGTAATTGGCTCATGAGCGGTGCAACAGCGCCGAAACAAGGATCCGAATCACAGACGTCAGCGACTTCCTGTTTCGCCCACTTGCTTGCTGCACGTAGTTTTTTACCGTACAGAAGCAGGATGAGGGTGGTGGGAAACCCAATGCAACTGAGGCAGCCGAGTAATAAGCTGGCGTTACGAATGCCGAAATGGGTGTACAAGGGAATGCCCAGGCTAGGGAAAATCGTGGAAACGAGCAAGGACAGCTGGAGAAGAGTCATCCCCATTCCCACTGGAACACCCGACAAAACTGGAACGAGCCAGTAGACGTCCGGGCGGGCAGACAGTGCGAACCACAACATGCCAACTGGGGTAAAAAGTGATGAGAGTGAGACACCAGGCAAACGCCCTTCTGGCGGTATCTCCCTTTTCCCACCGGACTGGACCAGGATGGCATCCTGGTGAGCTTCGTACTGGGGTTTGAGGAGACAGAAATAGATCAGGACACCAAGGAGGTTCCCGAGCCAGGGTGCAATGAACACCAAGCCAGCCTGTTGGCGTGACATGGAATAATGGGACTTGTAAACGTGAGGGTAGGCCTGATCATAATAATGAAGTATGAGACGAATGAGGAAGCCATGATTGCTCAAAACCTACTTCAAGAAGTAAAAACAAGAGGCCATAGATGAACGCGTGATAGAGGGTGGTCCAAGTGACGATTGGCTCACGTCGAAGCATTGCTGACAGATATCAGCATTAACTTAAGCTAGCTGAATAGAATCCTCATACTGATAGGGGTAGAAAGCGCTCTCCCCAGGATGCCCAACGGTTGAGCGGGATTACGGCTAATGGGTAAACCCAAATCTTGTTC
>JBBPJP010001094.1:0-10769 GCA_038088775.1 Boletus barrowsii
TTCAAACAGATATTTACTTACCGCCCTGAGCACAACCAAGGTAATAACTTTCGTTATGTTTGTTTTAGTCTGACCGCGACATCAGGTCAAATGGTGAGGCGATCGGACATTCGCGAGGGGGGGTATCCGTGGTTCCAAAGAGTACATCGCCGTAAGTCCGTTCACCCGGCCTCCATCATCTGGACCTGTTCTCACGAAAACCAAAAGGTGGGCCCTCTCCTATGCACCGTCAGCAAATGGTAGCTATCCTGGAAAGTAACCTCCCTGCTTCGTGCACGGTACATCCCAAGAAGCGGCTCGTCGGTTATATAGAACCCGAACACTCAACGTCACCCATTAGACTCGAGTTCGCAGACGGTACTAGTGCGACCACCGATGTACTCATTGGAGCTGATGGAATTCGCTCGGCCGTTCGGAAGACGATGTTTGAAGCAGCATCCAGGGACGACGAAGAGGACAAGACAGATTTTAAGCAATACATCGATGCGACGTTCACCGGAATTACCATTTATCGTGCCCTCGTCGCTCAGGAGATGTTGAAGAAAGAAAACCCAGAACACATCTCGTTGAAAAATATGACAACGGTGAGCGTTCAATTACATGGTGCATATTTCACACTCATTCTGATGCATAGTACATTGGAAAAGGCAGGGTAGGCCGTCTTCTTTTGTCCTGATGTTCGGGTCCACTCAGTCAGTATCTTTAGAGTCTTGTCACATATCCAATTGCCAAAGGCACAATCATCAACTTCGCGGCACTTACAAATGATCCGAGTTTAACGGGGACACAATACGAAGGACACTGGGTGTCTGACGCGACCCGTGACGAGGTTGTAGAATATTTTGAAGGCTTCGAGCCTGACGTGAGGACCCTGGTAAAGGTGGGCACTCTCCACACCGGAAAACACATCGGATTTACCCAATACACACGTGATATAGCTCTGTGAGAAGCCGTCCAAATGGGCCCTACACGTGGTGAAACCACTCCCATTTTGTGTGCGGAAGAGGGTCGCCCTCATCGGAGATGCAGTGCGTCGTTTTTAAGCTGAACAGCAATGTTGTTGCTATGTTCCACTGACATCGAATCACCTAGTGTCATGCCATGGCACCTACCTTTGGTGCTGGTGCGGGCCAAGCGATCGATGTACGTCCCTCAGACCCTCATAAATCCATTGCTCATGTATTTTTTTTTGGTCACCCAATCACGTCTAGGATGCTTTTGTACTTGGCCGACTGATCGCTCATCCTTTGACCTCTCTCTCTCGCGTCCAAGATGCACTCCGCATTTATGAAGACGTTCGCCTCCCTATTGCTCTTTCCGTTGCCGACCTTTCGTCATCGACAAATTGGATGTACGTGTTCATGGCACCCGGTTACTATGATGGGGAGAGAACTGGGGACGATTTGAATGACACTGGTATTGGATCGTATGAAAGGGAAGGGATGGAGGCCATCAAGCAGGAGGTTCTCCGACGATGGGATATGTTGGATAAATTGAAAGGTCCCCTGCAGGCATGGGAGGATGCAGAATTGAGATTGAGAATTTCGGTGCAGTAGTAGAGACACTCGCAAATTTTCCTGGAGTCACTGATCTATTACAATCATGGTACATGTAGTAGAACTTCATCAGTGTGTATAGGCTATTTTGCGTGTGCTCATACCGCTCCCAAATCTAATCTATGTGGCATCGTCTTATGTAAGAATCTGTCAGTTCTCAGCCTCGCTCAGAATGCTACCCTTAGGGTAGCCAAAAGCAGGGATTCGGACAGTCAAACTCGCAGGTAACAACCTGCTTCAAGTTGAACATGGCTTTGCCCTTAAGCCTGGCACCGGAACACAGGCACTTCCGTCTTGCGGCGTTGTATCACTCCCGGGACGGTCGGTAGTCAATATTAACTCAATTGAACTTGGTCTGGTTCCGTCGTAATCGCGTTCTTTTTTGGGTCTACTCAACTTCACGTAGGTTGCGATCAAGGCGATAGATGGCCATGGAATGATACCTTTGTACTCCGAATCGTCGTTTAGTCATTTTAATATTCGCGGTGCTATCTCTTCCGATGGCCGGGAAAGAAGAAGTTACTAGTACGGCCAACTTCTGACCCTGTTACATCCGATAGCTGACTCAGACCATGGCCGGCGTGCTCGTAAGCCGACGATTTAAAAGCGAGGGCTTCTCCGCAGGTCGGATATCATCTCTCAATTTCCCTCTCTGTCGAAACACAATGGCGGTTCCAGTGTTGCCTTCCAGCAAGTTCAGTGTTGCCATATGGTGAAGTGCCATGTCCAGAAAATGAGCTTGTCACTTTAACAATCCCATAGCGGCGCTGGCATCGGCGGCCTCATCCTCGCTATCACGATTGGAAAGTATGACCCTTCTATACCCATTGACCTATACGAGGCACACGACTCTATCGAGAGTGCCGGCGTAGGAATAACTGTATGGAAGCAGACGCACGACGTTATGGTCGACCTTGGGCTGTTTGACGAATTCAAACAAATCTTTGCGTGCGATCCTGAACGTAGCCGAAGTGAGCACCCTCTATCGGTTATGTTGATCATAGCCTAAGCGCGACGACAGGCCCCACAGTAAGGCGAGGGGATATTCGCGAAGGTGGATATCCCTGGTACCACATAGCCGATCGCTGTACGTTCTCTTGTTTATCATCGTCGGGGCTGATTGTGATGGAGGGGCCAAAGATGGACCGTCCTCTATGCATCGCCAGCAAATGGTAGCCATTCTGGAAAGGCACCTCCCGGCTTCATGTACAGTGCATCCCAAGAAGCGGCTCGTCAGCTATGTGGAATCTGAACAAGATGCGCACTCGACTTTACCTATTAGACTCGAATTCGCAGACGGAACCACCGCGACCACCGACATATTCATCGGAGCTGATGGGGTCCGCTCGGCAGTTCGGAAGACCATGTTTGAAGCAGCATCCAGAGACGAAGGAAATGAAGAGATGGATCTTAAACAATATGTCGATGCGACGTTTACAGGAATGACCGTTTATCGCTCTCTTATTTCTGCGGAGATATTGAGAAAGGAACACCCTGACAATATTTCGTTAAAAGACTTGAATATAGTAAGCATCTAATTACACAGTGCAATACTTTACACCTCACTCTATTATACAGTATACTGGAAAAGGCAGGGTATGATTGTTCTTTTCCTCGATGTTTAGTTTACTTATCCACTGCTTGTAGTATTTCGTCACCTATCCCCTTGCCCAAGGTACCCTGATCAACGTCGTTGCCATGGTATGTGATCCGAGTTTAACGGGCACGCATTACGAAGGACGCTGGGTGTCCAATGCGACTCGTGACGAGGTGGTTGAATCCTTTGACCACTTTGAACCTGATGCAAGGGCGGTGGTAAAGGTGAGCACCCTCCACTCTGAACAGACCAAGACTAGTCCAAACCGCGTGCGACCTAGCTCTGCGAAATACCATCCAAGTGGGCACTGCACGCCGTGAAACCGCTCCCATTTTGCGTACGGAACAGAGTTGCACTTATTGGAGATGCGGTACTTTTTTCTCAGATTGGGTATTTCGGACGCTCGTTGACAAGAACTTGCCTTATCCAGTGCCATGCCATGACACCACACTTTGGTGCCGGTGCAGTCCAGGCGATCGACGTGCGTCGCGTTCACAATTTCATCGCTCGTTCGTTATCGCTCAAATGTGTCTAGGACGCATTCATACTCGGCCGGCTGCTCGCGCATCCTCTTACCTCTCTCTCGCGTGCCCGAGCTGCCCTCTCCATCTACGAAGACACCCGCTTTCCGTTTGCCCGTTCGGTTGCCAGCTTCTCGCTCTCGACTGGGTGGATGTCCACATTCCTAGAACCCGGTTACTACGATGGGACGAGAGACGGTCCGGGGGACGATCTGGACGACAGGGGTATCGGGGCGTGCGAGAGGGAAGGCATGGAGAGGATCAAGGAGGAGATTTTCAGGCGGTGGGATTTCATGGATAACTCGCCCAGTGCGCCGCAGCTCTGGCACGAGGCGGAATCCAAGTTGCAAGCGTTGTTCGACTAGGTGGTCGACGCTCGCTATCCGGTCTCTTGTCATACACACGGAGTCGACTTGTTCCGCTACCCAATCAAGAGCGGGCGCTTACATGGCATGTTTTGTTCACTGTTTTTCTCTTTATTTCCCAACGTTCATGTCGAGATGAACGCACGTTCTCGACTATCATGTGGTTTCCGCTCGCTCGTACGTATGATCCATGATAGTGGCACGAGACACGTTCTTGCTCGTGTGACCTTTGAACGTGTCACGGGTACCTCCGCAGTCGGAGCACATGGGTCGTGTGCGTGATAGTCACAGCCACATCTCCACGAAAAAGAAAAAAAAAAAGTGGACAAATCCGGACTCGAACCGGAGACCCCCCGCATATAGCCCATGCTAAGCGGATGTGATAACCAGCTACACCATATGCCCGACGTCCAGGTGTTTGGTGCATGCTCTGTTTGAGCTCCATATGTGACGACCACTGAGCCCAAACGAAGCACCCTCTACAACCATCAACGATGTCGACGACGATCAAGGTCGAGTTCAGCGGCGGTCTCGAGCTGCTCTTTGGAAACCAGCGTGTACACTCGCTCTCTCTCCCTGCTGTCATTCCCGACGCATCATCATCGCCATCGACAGACGTCACGTACCTCATCCACTACCTCCGCACACACCTCCTCACAGACCGTCCCGAGTTGTTCGTCGAGGGCGACACGATGTGCGTTTTCTTGTGCTTCATGTGTCGACGACGGACGATCACCACGCACACAGTCGACCAGGCATACTCGTCCTCATCAACGATACGGATTGGGAATTAGAAGGCGAGGGCGCGTACGAGCTCAAGAATGGGGACGAAATCGTGTTTATCTCGACGTTGCATGGAGGGTGATGCGGAGATGAGATCGAGGCGACTGGAGATCACTGATCGCCCATCATGATGACCGTCTTGCAGATCAGATCCCGAGAGCTAGTAGAGCGCGTCGTCGTGTAGTAGTGACTGGTCTAATCTACGTCCCCCCTCCCTCGCCTCCTCTACATAACCTTGCATCAATCCCACCACCCGCTTCAGATTCTGCCCATACTTGGCCGAGATCGGGACAACGTCCATCACACGACCACCCGTAGACCCTGTCATCTCCGTCTGCACATACGACTCCAATCGACGGAGCTTCTCCCGTGCTGCATATACCGCGCTCGTGTCCCCGTCGCCCCCAAGCAAATCCGCCTTGTTGGCCAGCACGAGCCGCACCTTGGCGCTCATCCCAGGCTGGTACTTGTCAAGCTCCTCGCGCAACACTCGGAGCTCATCCCACGGCGCAGGCCCAGCGAAATCGACGACATACACAAGCGCATGCGAACGCTCGATCGAGCGCAAAAATGAGTGCCCGAGACCAACGTCCTCGGACGCACGCGCGATCAAACCAGGATTGTCCGCGATCGTGAACCGAAACGATTCCAGAATCGAAAACTGGCCGAGCGAGGTCGAGGTGTGCTCTGGCGTTGATTCTGTTGTCTCGGTTGCCATCGATTGTTCGAGACGGCGCGCTTCCTCGATGGCGGTTTCTTCAAAGACGTGCATGTCGTGTAGTTGGCCTTCGAATGTACCGTCGTTGGCGACGCGAATGACACCCACAACGGGGTTCAACGTAGTGAATGCATAGCTCGCCACCTCAGTCTTGGCACGCCCACCCGTGAGGGCGCGTAGCAACGTGCTCTTGCCTGCATTGGGCATACCGACAAGCCCCACGTCCGCAATGATTTTGAGCACTAGTTCGAGCGTGACACGTTCGCCTTCATGTCCCTTGGTAGCAAACTTGGGCGACCGATTGACAGGCGACAAGAAATGCGGATTGCCCGACCCGCCACGCCCACCCCGAGCGATCAAGTGCCCCAGATACTCGGTCTTACCAAGTGCCAACGGCGCATTCACGTCCTCGACGACCTGCTCGACCTCGCCCAAGTCGAGCTGCATCGGCCGAGCCGCTCGCTGCATCCACGCCCACCGTCGCTCGCGCTCTTCCCTCCACAGTGCCACCTCGGCCTGCTTGAACGCGTCTCGATGCACATTGTCGACCTCGCTGCGCGGATAATGCACCCATCGACTATCGAGCATCCTGGCACGGCGCGCGTCCACATCAAGTCCCTCGAGCGCCTCCTCCTCGGCCTCCCACGTGTCTTTGGCGCGTCGCGGATCATCGCGCGGGAGCTCGCGCACGACGGTGCCGAGTGGGACGTGGATGATGGTTGGGGGTGCATTGCGCCCGTTTTGCCAGGTGCCACGACCGTGCGCGCCAGGGCGACCGCGGACGCGTTTAGGGATGGAGGCGAGGGTGGTGAGGGTAGGTGTGGGGAGGATGTAGACGTCTCCGCCGGGTCCACCGTTGCCGCCCGAGGGCGGACCCATGGCTTTGAATTTTTCGCGGTGGAAGGCGACGCAGCCGTTGCCACCTTTGCCTTGGGGTGGGTGAGGGCGTGAGATGAGGAGAAGAAAGGATGCGTACCGCCGCGAACGTGTATGATGACGTGGTCAAGAAAGGTGTCGCCCTGTGTTGGCGGGGTAAGGGTGGGTCATCATGGGCTGTGAGTGAGGCGTGCTGACCCCTTGTCGTCGTTTACGCTCTGTTCGCGAGACGCCATTAGAAAACGGTCGTCGTTGAAACAAGACTCTGAACATGGAGCAGAGCCAACAAGGCGCGAAAAACAGTAGTAAACATCCATTCCAAAGTACATACATTACGACCAGATCAACGTACAACGCGCGCAACTATTTCAACCAAAATCGGGTATCGTACACGAAAACGACGCTTCCTTCTCTCTATCTTTCTGCGCTCAGACCCAACAGCCTGCTGGGCGTCAAGGCACACGCCGCGCTGGACACTGCATGGACTGGTCGGGGAGGGACGCCGTTGAACGCAGTGCGAGGGGAGGTGGTGCTCATGCGCAGCAGGAGCGACGCAGCGGTCTCATCGTCGGGGGTGTAAGTGGGGGATGAGGCAGGGGATGACAGGGATGGCCTGGGACGAGAGGCAAATCCGGAGAAGCGCGGTTGGATGCGGGCGGTGGTAGTGGCAGATGGGAGGCGCGTGCACGGCGAGGGGAGGGTGAGCACGGGGGGTATCTGGTACCCGGCCGTTGCAGGTGCGCAGATCGTCGAGGTGGGTGGAGTGGGGAGCTGGGTGGACCGTGCAGCGACGGCCGTGTCAAAGGTGGGGGACTGGGAGGGGGTGAGGAGAAGGGAGCGCTGGTCCTCGGGGAGCCAGGCAGATATGGAGGGGAGACGGGAATGGGGTGCGACGGAGGAGGTGCGGGAGGTGTCCGCGTCCTGGGGGTCTGGGGAACACTTTCTGTGGTCTGCGGCAAAGGAGATGGGCTCGCTGCAGCGGGGGCAGCCGTCATGCTCGAGCTGCTTGACCCTGTCCGTGAGGTCCTGGAGATAAGCCACTGTTCGGATGAGGATCTCGAGCTTAAACTCCTTTTCAGGCTGAGCCTTTTGCTTTTGCCTTGGCTTCTTTGGGTCGTCCGAGTCGTCGTCCGAGTCGTCTGGGTGGGACTCGGGGGGACGTTTGTACTCTGGGGGGACGAGGTCACGCAGCGTGGCGAGGGCGTCATTAATTTTTGTGCGGCGTGCTTTCTCGATAAGAGAATGGTTTATTTTGCGCTGGGCCTCGCGGGCTGCACGCGAGAGGGTGCCTGGTCTGCGACCGCGACGCTTTGTGACCGGTGCGTTGTCGTCGTCGTCGTCGGGCTGGGACGGAGACGAGAGCGGTGAGCTCTCTGAGCGAAGACGCTTGGCTCTGCGCGGTGGGTTGCAAGATGCGGCGTAGAGGTCCATGTGAGCGTCGGCTGGAGCGATGGGACGAAAGGACGAGGACATTGGATGATGGTGGTCGGGTCCAAGAGAGAAGTGCTCGTGTGCACCAAGATTGGTCACATCAAGCACGTGTGTCGCTCTCGCCGTCTCTCTCATGCTCACCGCTCGTTGCATCGCTGCTCGTCGCCCATCGACATCCCGCTCGTACATCCGCACAGCGGGCGCACTCATCATCGGGTATCGTACTGGACTGGTCAGCTCGATTCGCTGCTCACCACCACCCACAGCGACGAGATCTTGAATGGCAAGACGCTCGACAGAAACTCGAATCACTTTGCCCGCTTTTGTTTCGAGCACGGCATAGATCTGTGCGCACGCCTTTGCACACGTCGGCCCCGCTGACCCTCGTCTAGCAAGCGCGTCGAGGTCATTGCCGACGACGAGGATCAAATGTACGTCCTGCCCTCTCCCGTACGACCCACTGCCGAGTAGTACCACCAGCATCGAAGCAAGCCGGAGAATGGTCGATCGCTACGACCTCGTTGTCACCTCCGGTGGCATCGGCCCCACCCACGACGGTCCGTCGTCCTTCTCGGTATCGGACCCAGCTCACACCCACCACAGATATCACGTACGCCTCGCTCGCCAAAGCATTTCGACAACCACTCAGCTATCACGCAGAAACCCTGTCCCGCATGGATGCCCTCATCCGGCGCGGTCCCTCCCCCGCCCACCAGAACGAAGACCAGCGTACGGCACGCAAGCGTATGGCCCTGTTCCCACACGCCGCAGAGGTCTTGTTCGTCGCGCCCGACCTCTGGGTGGTCCGTATCCATTTCTAGCACTTGCTCTCTCTCACGCTCCCCCAGCCCGTCGTCAGACTCGAGGGTAAGCTCTGCGTGTTCCCCGGCATCCCCTCCCTCTTTCAGAAGATGCTCGACAATCTCAAGCACCATCTCTCGCTCCCGCCATTACATCTCCGTCCCTGCCGTGTCCAGGTGTACACAGAGTACGTCATGCTTCTTTTTCATGTACACGTCTTAGGGGTGCTTATGGCGTCAGTCTGCCGGAATCGTCTATTGCACCCTACCTGGCCACGCTACAAACGCGCGTCGCCTCCGAGGGTATCCGGATAGGCTCGTATCCGCTCCTCCAACGTGGTGTCTACGTATCGCTCATTGGGACCAATCGCGATCGAGTCGGTCAACTCGCACACGAGGTTGAAAAGGAGCTCGAGGGTCGGATGGTTTCTGAAGAAGAGGCAGAAGCAAAGCGACGTTCGGGGAGTGCGTAGTTCGGTATCACGTATTATGTTGTCAACGTTATCGATCGCATTTTTTTTTGTCGAGGGGTCGATATTGGATCCGATATACACCACAATCCAAAAAAAAGGAAAACTACAAGACCCAACCACCAGATGATCCACCATGATAGGAAAGCGGAAAAAAAAATAATGAGACCTGCACAAAGAGACATCGATCGCGCTGAACCGTCGTTGGAGCACTACTCACTAGCATCAAGGAGGGATCACTTGCTCGACCAATGTCATCCCGAACCCAGGGATGACGATGGCAACGGCACGGCATCCCTAATCGCTTCGACGACCCCTCGCGCGACGAGCCCTTCCCTGACCAACCGCTCCAACAATGCGCTCATCCACGTCGTACACTGCCCCTCGTCGTCTGAGCGCGCGTCATACGCCACGTCCTCTGCACACTCGAGGACGGCTTCGCGCTGGTCGCGCGTGAGCACGCCGAGCGAAAACGTCGCGTTCTGATCGCGTTCACACCCGTCGACGACGATCAGGTCTGGGTAGAGGTATTTAAAGAGGTCGTCGCGGCGCGATGATGATGGGGTGGTGGTGCCGTGATTCGATGCGTTGGAGGACGCGCGGACGTGATGAATGTCTTGCGCGTCGCGACGGACGAGACGGACGACTTGCCAGACTTCTTCGCCGTCGGAAAAGACCATGTTGATCCAGTAGACGAGGACGATGGGGGCAAGCGTGCCGGATGCCTGGAAAAAGAGTGGTTTGTCTGATTCGTCGTCGGGGTACGCGTACGAGAGCGGGTTGTATTCAAACGTTAATCGTGGGGGCATTCTTGGTCGATGATCGCGAATCGGGACTGTCGATCGTGAGAGGGGGGAAAGGGCCAGAGGGTGGTGGGTGGATGATCACCTTCGTCACGGGTCCGTCGTGTGCGCTGATTTTTATCCCGTTTGGATGTGTCTGACAGGCGCTCGCGGCGTTTCATTTCCAAAAAGACTGGCATATACTCTAACCCTATCGACGATGCGGCGCCGCCTCCAGAAGAGCTGTGGGAGCTGTGGGGTCCAGAACCAATGGATGTCTGCAAAGTTGCGGCGGAGCTAGACCGTACCTTCAGGTAAACGCTGCCGGAATCTGCACTTTCTAGAATAAAAGCTGGTTGTCATCAATACCCTTTTCCATCGGGGTCTAGACTCTGGATTGAGTGATGGAAGTCGATGTCAGCATAGATGATGAAAAGACTGATGAGGCTGAGCTCGGAGACGACCCACCTGTGCAGGATGATGAAGAGTTATAAAGCGTGGGTTACATGCTCGTCCTGTGCGGCATGCGATCGTTCAAGCGGCCATGCAGAACGTGTTCGCTCCGAAACGCCTCAAGGCGTGCGTCTCCGTCTCGTCGGTCAGTACCGGGATGCCACTGATGCTAGAGGTGCGTTTCAGCTGCCACGAACTTCACAGTTGCCCTGGGGATGTCCTGAACAATACTGGGAAGGAGAAGAAGGAGAAGGAGAATAAAATTTTCCACAGCCCGTGTGTGGTATGGAAGACACCTCGTGCTAGCTTGGTTCGGACATGAACACGGCGAGGACGTGAGCGCATTGCCAACTCGACCGGTCGTAATTCCTTCCTGGTATCGCGTTGTTCGCTTCTAAATCCCCTTAAATACCCGTC
>JBBPJP010001095.1:0-10750 GCA_038088775.1 Boletus barrowsii
CAAGTTGCCTCATCATCGACTTGAACCCATCCTCGACTCTGTCACCCCGTCGTCGAACCCTTTCGTGATGTCTGTATCTGCCGCGTGTGTGAAGTTGGCCCCGATTGGATGCTCCAAGCTGGATGCTCCAAGCTGGATGCTCCAAGCTGGATGCCACGGTCGTGTGTATCGGTATCGTGTCGGATCATATCTGAGCACTGAGTGATACCCATCGGATCACGTTCCTATCGTTCAACGTGCTGACCACACATGTTCGAGTTCTCTGCGCTAATAAGACAGGGGTGCATAACTTGTAGTCAACGGGGCAGGACAGCTCCGAGTCGTGACATGACGATCGTGCGTCTCGACGAGCCTCGCAAAGACCATGTTAGATTTCCCTGACGCGCTCGCCTTGCGAGACGTTCTCCAGTGGAACTCGACTTACCGAGCCGCCCTGTCCTGCCAATGACATAATCACCAACCACGGGAGCTTTGCGCTCGGGCCTCGAAGACATTTTTTCCCAAGCATGTGTAGGCTCCATAGTCTGGGCATCCAAAACGTTTGTACACTCTGTCGAACGCTTGACATGTCGGTAAGCCCCGTCCCGCGCCACGGTTGTCAAAGGTGAGACCTGGGATGCATGCGTGTAGGGAGCGAGAGAGGCTTCCATTGTGAAGGCTTCCATTGTGAACTCGGACTCGCACCTCCCGAGGTCTTCACCATGTGGTCCACACGATGCTGATCCGCGTGGATACTGCCTGTTCTAACTTTAGATTAGAGCCCTGTCGGCAAACAAAGCAAAAGGAAGAAGAAGAAGGAAGAAAAATAACCTTGGCTAGCGCATGTGTTTCGATCGCCGAGATGAGTCCAGCCCAGCGATCGCCAAGGAGGGGGGGGAACAACGCCTCACCTCGTTTCAGCTGCACGGATTTGACACGTTTGGCGCGACCTCGCTCTGAAGGCGGGCGCCAGCTGGAGTTGGAAACCCGAGCGAATCCTTATCGTCGTCATGCGCAGTACATCCATATACACCCTTATTCTTATTCCATCAGGTACTCGTGGAATGTCGTCACCGACATGCCTTGAGAGAAGGTCATCTGTCAGCCAACGCCAAGGCCCGAGAAGTTCGAGTTCGAAATCAAATAGGCTTGCGCTGAGCGCTCGAATTCGACTTTTTGGAGACTGGACAGTGTTTGATTTTCACTGTACAGTTTATTATTATTATTAAACTCACGCCATGTCTAGTGCGATAGTACGATCTTGGACCTTCTATCGTGCACTGGTTTGGTCCATGGATTGGAACATGCACGTGGGACTTGCACTGAACATGGCCGCCGGCGTCAGTCGCTCGCTTCCGTCAGTACCGCATGATCGACCTCTTGGCAAGCCGCCGAAGTGAGACAGCGGCTTGCCAGCACAACGCGAGGCAGTAACGCGACCTTTTTTTTTCTGCAGAAACAAGTAGGACGCTAGGAGCCGACATGCCGGTGGACACCTCTCCGAAAGCGTTTCGTTTCCAGAGCTGCCCCATCCGTGCTTTGTATTTCGGTTTCGAGGTTGGTATCGCATAGCCTTGGGAGTTCGACTGCGGGCGAGGTGTGCCAAGCCTGAGTGGAATGGACGCGTCCGCAACACCGGCGACGACGGGCTGGCTCCATGACATGCCAGCTGCGTCGCAGTATTTTCCAACTTGAACCAACGCCGAGTCGCATTATTGTCGCCCGAGACTCGTCGACTCACCGACACCGCCGATGTAGCATGGCGTTAAGCCAGGCTAAGCTTCATAGTATTGACAGATTCGGCATGCTGGCAACCCTGGGCTCGTATATGAAAGGTCACGCTCGTTTCATGCCACGATAAAGATAGATAAAGATAGGGGGAGATAAGTTAGAGATAATGATCAACAAAGTTCAACGATGGAGCATTCCTTCGGAACTTGTCAGACCACACGTCACTATCTGGCACATGACAGAAAGAAAGACTCATCAGAAATGGAGAGAGGCGTGTATTCGATGCCATGTCGAACGACGGACACTAGACAGGGCACGACAATGTCACGAGTTTAATGTGAAAACGGACGAAAATAATAGGCTCTCCTCCAAAAGGCTTGGACAATCCGCGGTCCACTTCGTGGGTGGTTGTACGCAGCCACTTGGAACGTTGAAATAAAGGCACGACGTTGTCGTTCCTGACAGGAACGTTTGACAGCGTGCGGGGAACACGGGAGAGCAGCGTTACGGTTTGCTAGAGCAATCAATTGACTAGGCAACACAGATACCAACGTCCCACTCCGCAAAAGGGCAGTGCCAGCTCACTCACTGCTGCTGACCTCTTCGTGTCTTTCGCCTGGTTCGCTCAGAGCTTGCTCGTTCGGTACAGTATAGCGATAACGGTTAGCGATAACGGCTGACAGTGAGCCCTGATCCTGAATGCATGTGAAAATGTGCAGATCGTCGCTTTGTAAGCAAGGGTTGGGAAAGGTACACTAGTACTGAGGTTCCTTGCGTGGCAGACGCGTCTTGGAATGCGGCGACGTTCTGACGACGTCACTGGTGAGTGGAGACGGGATGGATTCCAGCAGCTACATAAATACCTGGCTTGGACCCGCTCCTGTTCGATTGCCACACAGGTTCCGAACAAGAGCGAGAAAAGAAAATTGAAGGGTCTTCTGTGCCCCGGAAAACGGCGTATAGACTCCGGCACTGTCGCCTCGCTAAGACGCACAAGACAGGTTTAGACGCATGCCGCCAGTGGATGTGTGAAATGCGCGGGCGGTGCCAGTGCTGCTACGCGTGTTAGTCATGCCATGATGGGGTGCAATGAAGGCAAGGTTTCGCTCCCAGGCTGCAGCGACAGGAGACACACAACTTACATGTATCTGCAAAGCAGTCGAAATGCACAGCGGATTTTACAGCTGTCTCGTAAGTGAGCAAGCCCCCGGGGGCCTAGGCTATTACTTTTTTGTTTGCCGCCGTGCCAAATTATAGATCTTGAAGCGTCACTCCGTCGATGCGCCGTGCCGGGTTCACTGGCACGCATCGTTGGACGTGTGACGAGGCAGGAAATTTAACGGACGCTGTAAACGTGATTTTGAGCCCATGACAGATCGACCAGGATGACAAAGTGCCACCATCAGCGAACGTAATCGCTGACCGAGCGGGACCTGACACTACTGTACCTGAAGTCGTAGTGAAATGGGAATATCGTCGACCGGTGTGGGGGTGGGTTGCTGACTTGCTGTCAATGTCAGCGACCAATATGCTCCAGGTGTGGTGATTGACAGTGATGATGGACTGCAAGTGGCGGGTGCCAAGTTGAACTATAACACTGGCGCGAACAAAGTATGTAGTTCGGAGTGGGAGTCTTGTTATGCACTTTGATAAGTTTGTGAGAACGCGGCGCCACTGTGATGGTGATGGTGTGATCGTCGAGATCGCGTTCCGGTCTGCGTTATTGTTGTGCTGGATCGGATGCTCATTTGGGACAAAGTTGAGGCAGAATATGGCAAGTCTGTACAAACAGGTGACTGAGATGGAACTCTGGGCCGATATAACGACTTTCACGAGACACGCTCGTGCCTTGTCAACGCCCAAGTATACACCACACGGTGACCTGGCCGACATGCTTCAGAATGGGTTGTTGTTGCAACGCGCTTAAGCGAGTCCTCGGGAAACAAAGCGTGGGAAACGGCGCCTTTGTGCCTCGCTCCACCATCTCATTTTGATTCACGACTTGTTTTTTCGCCCTCGTCGGGGGACCTCTAGGCGGACGTGACGACCGCGACGACAACGACAACGGGCCATCATGGCGATAGCCACCTCGAGAATGTCCCTCGACCCGCCGCCGTCTCTCATTGACCTCCCCCCGCTAGTGAACCCACATGCCCTCCCGAATCCTCATATCACACTACCAGACCTAGCACCCGCCGCCCATACGTTGACTCACCGCGTATCTTCAGACTCACAAGCACCGGGACGCGCCTCGCCTTCGCCCCGGGTATCGCGGCGCACCCCAGTACCCTTCCTGCTCGAAGCCTTCCCCGCTCCGCCGAGTCACATTCCCGGGGCGCCAACAAGTCTTACGTCAGGCAGCCTTCTGAACAGCGGGTCTCTCCTAACGTCTGCAACGGGTCGGTTGGCGTCGACCTCCGCTGGCTCGGCGGTGTCTACGGGCCCTATTTCATCCTCGAACTCCAACACTGCATCGCCGTGTTCGCCTAGGTCGGTTGTCGCCACTTTGTTACCGCAGAGCAACCCGCCTCCGTCATCACCTCCTACTGGTCCTCTCCCACCTATTCCTGGGCCATCTTCTGTCACGCCCGATGTCTTCCCGACACACCGTGCTCTACAAACTGTCGCTCGTGCTGCGTCTCCTGCCCTCTCGACTCTCGAGTCGCAACGATCACAGTCTCGTTCAGGGCACGTACGACCAAGGTTATCTGTCGACGTCAACAATCCGATCCGTGGTAGAGGTCGACAAGGGTCGTTATCCTCACTCCGGAATCCCATATATCCAATGAGTGAACAGAGCAAAGTGATCGTGGAGGTGTCTTGCCCACCCCCACCCCCACCCCCACCCTCTGTTATATCACAGTCGCCCCCAGTCTTTGGTTCTGTTGCTGAAAGAAGAAGTCAGGACCAATCACGGGGTGATAGTCTTGACATTCCTCGCTCGTGCGTTTCCCGCGTGGCAGCCGCACCCCTCGCTCGGACAGACGATAAGCTGTACGTTGAGGACTCGCTAGCAAATGTCGACATGAGCGATCTAAATGCGCTGAAAATGGACAATGAGGGGGATGACCATGCTTCTCGTCCATTTCCGCGATATCCGCCTCTGCCCCATTCAACACCACAAAGTCCTATTGATTCCCCATCCTCTGTCCCTTCTTATGTCCACACGCCGCGCAAACCGAGCAAGTCTTCTGTGCATTCTATACACGTGTCTTGTGATTCCGAGGACATGAACTCGAGGTATGGTGCCATATCTCCGGAGGTCACACAAATGATATCGGCCACTCCCCGTCTGCGAAAGGGCTCAGTGCCTTCGCGATCACGTGAGCCGAGTTCTACGCGGAATCGAAAGGAGAGCACTCGGAGTCGAAGCGGAGCCGATAGAGTGCAGGTGCCGACAAGCTCTCGTGAAGTCAAGAAGTCGTTGGTGACGAAAGCTGCACGGCTGAATGGGGGCGGTAAAGGAGGAGAGGAAGGGAACGAGTCAGATTCGAGTCTTGATCTGCACACGCCGCTACCGTGAGTAGACGTATTTTGGCGCGTTCGCTCAGTCTGAACTGTTTGTAGGGAATTGATGCTGCGTCATGGGATGCTCTCACCGAACTCCAAACTGCTGCCGCAGCCTGAGGTGGACCCGACGCGACTGAGCATCGTATCCAACGGGTCGAACCTTTCGCTCATGTCGACGACAAGCACGTGCTCGAAGCATCCCAAGGACACGAGAGATACGCCGCAACGGAGGGTCAGACACCGCGACGGCAAGTTGCTCAAGGGTGGCATTGGGTTGACGACTGGACTCGGGTGGAGCGACAGGTTGGTGTTTTCTTTTGTCGTCGAGATGGGGGGAAAGGATGGGTCGCGGATGTCGACGCGTGTTTTTATGTTGGGTGGTCAGGTGATTTCCGTGTGGGGACGATCGACGATGCCAAGCGCTTCCGTGTTGTTTTCTTCCTTTTTTGGAAATGAGACTGACTATCTTTGCAGCGAAGACGAAGACGCGCCTTCGCAGCTTACTCGGCGCGTGTCCTCGCTTGTGCTCTCTCGCCGGGCCTCGTCTTCCTCGATCGCGTCGTCCCTCTCCAGATCCATTTCCCACACCATCCTCCGCGAGATCGACGAGCACGAGCACGAACACGAACACGACGAGTTTGGCCTCTCCCATCGCGTCGGCCTCGCAACACGGAGCCTTCCATCCAGGAGCAAACCCGTCAGCCGCGTCGGAAGTTCCCGCAGTACAGGCTCGTCTACCGGTCGCTACAGCACCCACTCCGCCTCCTCGGCAGCAGCTGGGGGTATCCGTGCAAGGGGCGGCTCGATCTCCGAATCCAGTGCATACGCAGCTTCCCTCGCTTCGAGTACCGACGCGAGTGCTGGACTCATGCCAGGCATTCGTGAGCAAGATGATGGCGTGACCCCGACGCGTGCCGCGTTTGAGCGTTCCAGTCTCGGCAGCCTCAACGGTGGCCCCCACACTCCGAGCAGCACAACCTCCTCAGCCAGTCTCCCTTTCCCTGTCACCCCGGAGAGCGGTACCGATGTCCCACACCTAAAACCACTATACAACCAGCACAAGGGACTCCCTCCTCTCCCTCCCAGCACAATGGCCAAGTATCCCTCTACCCTTGGCCTCCGATCCCGGTCGGGTGCCTTGCAGCGTCCGCGAGCCTCTTCCAACGCGTCTTCGGTGTCCAATAGCTCCATGCTCAGCGTACCTTCTGAAGCCAAACCAATAAGCGCTTCACAAGCGTCTACACCGAGGCAGTCCCTTGCAGAACGGCCAACAAAAACTGCCTTCCCCCCAGTCTCTCCCCGTCCCTCTCTCAACGGTATCCCGAGGCCATCTCTGACCATTCCGAAATCACCTCTCCACTCTACAACATCAGGACTTCCGCGGCCAACTACCCCATCGTCCCCACATGCAAACGTCGGGCAGGGATACACACCTCGGCCCCTCAGGCTTGTGAGCCGCAGCTCTCCGCTCCCGTTCTCTGCTTCACTGGCTAACGTTCCCTCCAATCCTCTCTCCAACCAGCCGGAGCTAAATCAATCTCCCCCCAAGGCTCTCCAACCCGGCGAACAATCCCCTCGTCCGGGTCAGGTACTGACGTACAACCGAAATGTGCACGATCAACTCAAATTACGCACCCTCTCCTTGAACAGCGGGCCCCATTTCCCACAACCACCAGCCCTCTCACCAGCAAGTACGCAGACCCTGTTCATGCCGTCGCCAGGAGCCGGTTCCGATCCGAATTCACCCCTATCGACCCCCATAACTGCTCGCTCGCAGTCACCTTTACCTAGTCCAGCCGGGGAGGGCATACGTCCAAAACCCAGGACGGGTACGGGTATGATATACCGGACTAACCTGAGTGTGGGTTCCGTAGCTGCGAGCAAGATTCGGCCCCCATCGACGGTTCCGCGGTAGGCAAACGAGGTCCAGTCCTTGCAGTGGAGCCTTGGGACGGATGAGAATGTAGATGAGAGGGAATCAGAGACATGGTTTGCGTCGCGCCGTCGGTCGTCGTCGTTCGTGGGTAGGGTCTCCATGATGCTGCGCTATTCGGAGCAGATGAGAATGTTTGGTTACGGTGATAAAAGAGGCGTTTTTGATGGACCTTTTTTCTTCCTTTTCTTTTCGTGGTCGCAATCATTAGAAGTGTGGGATGCGCAGTCAAGTTGTTGCGAGGGGACGCTGTGCTTGGTACGGCCATTCCTTGCGGGATGAATCAAATGCAACCTATTGACTGTGCGGTTCGTCTAGGTTACTTCCCAATTTCACGACAACTCACATCCGCGTTGGGCGGGTGGGTCGAAATACCTGTTCGAAAATCCTCTCCACACAATTCCCCGTATTCATCCACCGCCCCCGTTTGCATATGCCCAGGTCTTAGGCCTCTCGTACTCCGACATGTCGCGCATCCATCGCCACATTCGTCGTTCACCTACCCTCCAAAAATATGATATACATGTCAACTCGTACGGATACCTCGCGCCCATTCGAAGTTTTGCTCTCGTTTGCACATATTTTCCCTGGCGATCCACGTCCACACTCATTTTTTTCTCCATATTTTCTTCGTTTTCCTTTTCTTAATTTACCGTTCCCTTCGACGTTTTATCCCAAACGGGTGGATCACGCACATACATAGCGCACTGATATTCATTTCACATCTGTCTTCTTTCATTTGGATGTACGAGTACGGCATATTATAGTTAATACACTTGGAAACACACATTCTTGCGCTCCAATTCCGGATTTCTCTTTTACTTTTACTTTCACACATTTCGTCCTCGCATCGTCTTGTTTTCTGCGCATATTGCTCTTTATATGTCATATTGAAAAAAAAATGAAGCATGTTCTTTTCTCGCTCCATCGATGCGGCGGGTCCGAGTCTCCATGGTTTCCATGGTTCAGATCCAGAGTCCGCACCTATGCATGTTGAACTTTACCATCATGTATTCGTGAGAACAAACATGCAACATTCTCGCGAAATAAGAAGATCTAGACGTGTGCAGGCTAAAAGCAAACACTTTCTGGAAGAATTTCAGGGGACAATGACGGTGGTCCAGGAATGATGCAAGTGGATTCTGGAGGGCAAGTGTATGCTCCGTGAACAGTCTAGCATGTGGGTGAGTGTCCATGCACTAATGGTACTGGGGGATGGGATGGTGACACACCATGAATCGTAGGTCGTACCCACCCTAGTTTCATCTCAGCTCGGAAGCGGATCGTTTGCGCATGGCGATGCTGAAGTGGCGCCGAACATCCATGACCGCAGTGTCGGTGGACTTACGACTTCATGACACAAACCATACCAACCTTGCGCCCCGCGACGGTCGGCACAAGGCACAGCTCGACGCTTCTCGACGCAGCCTTGAAGTTCCACACAAGTACCGGACAGTTTGTGCCTGCGATTTTGTGGTCTAGAGCATCTGATTACATTAAGCAGGGTTTGACCGCAACTGCATGCCCTACGCAGCTGAGTACTGATGTTCCGGACAGCATAAGGTGACAGTCTCCTGTTTCATCATTTCGGCCGCCGAATGTACTCCATTGACGCCGATCATAGAGTCAATAACTCGCGGCGCAATGCCGTGCTTTAAACTGGACGGCTTTGAGTAGGATTTCAAGTCCTACAAAGTCTGAGCTCCCCGGAGATAACTACTGTCTATCTATATCGTCATCGTAAAGCCAAATTCAATTTACATCAGTAGGTGCCACATGATTTGTAGCAGGTCCCATTTCTAAAGCACTACGGTTCAGCAGGATTTGATTGCTAGGCACTGGTTCCGTGTTCTGATGCTATACCGCATTGAGTAGGTTTGTAATGCAGTTATCCCCTTGCACACGTGCAGAGCGTCCTCGTCCTCGGACCGGTGCTTCTTTATCGGTAAGATGGACGAGGTCCCGTTTCCTTGGGTCAAATGATGTGACAGGCCGTCATGATGGCGGGCAGCTAGAACGTGTAAAATGGGTGCGATCATGATAGTCCCCTCTGATTATCCTATTCCGATAGGTCCTGTCATGGATTACTCTTCCTTGATGACTGTGAACATGATCCCGCCGCGCCGTGAAGTATCATCGGATGCGGCGTGCGTGACACTCCCCTAGGGCCGACGAGCTGCTTGTGAAAGATAGCCACCCTACTCACTCAGAAAGCTACCGAACGCAGCAATCTGGATGTCAAGTGTCGGACTTAATGACCCAGGAATAACAAGAAACACGTCTGACCTCGAGAGAATCCTGGAGAAGAACGTTGGTTCGGAGATTGTTTTTCGTAGTCAAGGCGAGTCATGCGTCCTCTCTTTGGAGGAAGAGAATACCCGACGTTCACCTCTGTTGATTCTTCTAATTAATTTGATCTCTGGATAACCGCTCGCAATACTAGCTGAATCAACACGCCTTCGAAGCATCAAGCATTGATCCAGGCAGCTACAAGAACTTTGTTCGTGCTCACAGTGAGACGTGCGTAGACAGAAAGTGAAGCCCAGGGCGTCCTCAAATGTCTGCAACACCTCGTGCAGAGTCATTCAACGCAGAGATGATAGCCGCCCCAAGGTTGGTGCGCCTAGTCTTGATGCACTTACGTAGAGGTGTGCCTTTTTCTCCCCTGAGTGGGACCAATTGGCAAATGCAATTCCGCACCTCAGCCTCATAGCACACAAATCTGGTCGGGGTCTTGAACAAAACAAACTTGCAATTATCTCTATATCCGGTACAAGCAGCTCGAGACAACGGGGAACTTTGACATGGCCATTGTCCTGGCCTGGAAAGCACTCAGACCAGTCCAATCCTTTGAGGCCCCTAGTAGGCTGTCTCCACTCGCTGCAACGGCTTTGAGACAATGGCGGGCCTCGACACAGCCATTATACTCGATCGAGGACTCCTGCGCACACCAGGACACCACTTTTCAAACGACCTTGCAAATGAACTTTATACTTGGTACTAGCAGCTTGGCGCAGTGGAGAGACCTCAATGAGGCCATCGTTCTCGTCTCGCGAAGCACTAGGCCTCCACCAACCGGAGATCCCGTAGCGTTCAACGTCTTTGAGCAAGGCTGATCCACGTCTCTCCCCTCGGTACGAGGAGGCCGGGAAATCGAGGTTCTTGGCGGAGCCGTTGTTCTCTATCGAGATGTATTGCGCCCGTTAAACAACCATGCCGCTTGTTGCCGAGAGGTGCTAAGGCTGAGGAAGGTTGTATTGCACATGGCAAAGTTGGTGTTGACGATATATGGCACCCAGGAGCAAGGGTTACTCATGAGCAGGTATCATCTCCATGTCCACTCCGATACTACTTCTGGCACTGACAAGACACAAAACAGCCTCAGCTTGCATGTAATTTCTACATCAGGAAACGCGAAGCACTGAAATCTCCGTTGGTGATTCTTCGTCGATGGCGGCCCCACCATCTCCCTAGTGGGAGGGGTACCCACAAACCGTGCTTGTGGGCAGCTGGAAAGCCAAATAAGATTAGTCCCAAAGAATTCCTTTCGACTAGCCTTCCCGATGAGTCATGGTTTACTTTTCATAGTAGACGAGT
>JBBPJP010001096.1:0-10745 GCA_038088775.1 Boletus barrowsii
GAAGACAGAGTGGTGGTCTTTTGAAGGTGTGAGTTCCACAAGAACACACCATCTGCGAATTTCAGGTAGAAACCTGTTTGCGAGTGAGACATGACTTTGTCTTGTCCCCAATCAGAGTCGGTGCAGGTGATAATGCCTTTACTGGATTTGCCATGATATACGAGAGAGTAGTCTCAGGTGCCAAGTAGGTACCGGCATATGTATAGAGCTTTATTTAGATGCTCTTCTGATGGGTTTGCAGACATGCAGGTGAGTTGGGTAACCGCATATGATATGTCAGGCCTTGTGCCAATCATAAGATACAGCAATGATCCGATAACCTGTTGGAATTGCGTCCGAAGTTCCGGTTGGACAGGTAGATCATTCTTCTCTGGGTAGTAACCCTGAGGAAGAGGGGTGTTGGCAATTTTTGCGTTAGTCATTCCACATCGCTCAATGACTTTGTCGAGGTATTCTCGCTGGTCTATCTTAATAGTTTGACCGTCTCGACATATGTTCATTCTTAGGAATTCGCGTGTTTCTCCTAAGTCGCAACAGTCCCACTTCTTCATGAAGGCAGCCTTAACCTTGTCTACGAAAGGTTTGTTGGGGCCGCAGAAGATGGCGTCATCTACGTAGATAATCGCTAGGACGAGCTCTTTGCCTTTGCAATAAATGAATAGGCCAGCATCTGTTTTAAGATGCGTGAAGCTGAGTTCTTTCATGGATTTGTTGAGTTCACGCCACCAAGCTAATCCTGCTTGTTTAAGGCCATATAAGGCACATAGTAATCTCAAGACCTTCCCTTTTAAGTGAGCGGGTATAAAGCCTTCTGGGAAGTCCATGTAGAGTTCTTCATCCAGTTTGCCATATAGGTAGGCGGATCAGATGTCGAGACCAGTGATGTACCAGTTCTCTATTGCTGAGAGGGCGAGCATGCACCGCACTGTCTCAAAGTGTACGATGGGGGAGAATATTTGATCGAAATCAATCCCTTCTACTTGGGAGAAGCCCTTGGCTACAAGCCAGGCTTTCTTTCTACCGTCTGTTTTTACATCAAAGACCCATTGATTCTTAATAATCTTTCTATTTGCGGGTCAATCCACAATTTCATAGACTTTGCGATCCTTGAGTATTTGTAACTGATCGTGGCAGGCTTTACGCCAGAGGGTTTGCTCATCTTGTGGCAATTTCTGAATGTTGCGGTATGTCCATTCATGGTAATTCACATTGGACCTTTCCATTTCCAGTGGGAAGGCATGGCTGCAGAGGTATGAAACCAATGTGTCTCCCCCTTCCCTGGTGATGCGCTCAATGTTGTCTTCCGATGGAGTTGGGGATGGAGGCAATCCTCCAGGGACAATGGGTGAATCTGAAGGTCCAGCCGGTGCTTCTCCTACAAGTTTGCACCATTCGGAGGCGCGCTCAATATCCCGGAGTTGTCTGACTGGGTCACGATGTTCCCCATATACATTTCCTGGACAGAGAGGGGCATGACGTTCGCATTGTGGTCGTTCAGGGCGAGCAGGAGGTGGTGGTGGTTGACGATGGGGAGGGGTAACCGGGGGTGCCGGAGGCAGAGTAGGTGCCCTTGGTGGGGGCAGAGTGACCAGACGTGGTACTGGGCAACAAGGGGGGACATCAGGAGGAGTGGGATCCACGTCAAAATCGAGGTCAGGGTGTACAGACTCAGAGTCAGAAGACTCATCATCATGGGAATGAGGTTTAGGCTGATGGTTAATCAGCCGGTGTGGCTGAGCCTTCGAGCATCTCGGGAAGAGATTCTCATCAAAAATGGTGTGTGCCAATGTATGTAGCGCATTGTTAGGGTGCATGAAAAGATAATTTGAATCACTACTGGCGGATACACCCAGGTAGATCATCAATTGCGATTTTGGCTGCAATTTGCCGCCGCATATTTCGACCGGAATGTGGATGTATGCGCCACAGCCAAAGACCCGAAGATGTGAGAAAGTAGGCTTTTGGCCTGTGAGCATCTCGGATGGTGTCTTCCAGTTTAATTGAGCGGATGGGGTGCGATTGTACACGTGTAGTGCATGCATAACCGCAAACTCCCAGTAGGAATCAGGCAGGCAAGCCTGCAATCACATGGGTTGTGCCTTGTCCATAATAGTACGGATGAGGTGTTCTGCATGCCCGTTTTGCTGATGAGCATAGGGGGCGGATTGTTGTATACAGATGCCATTGTCGCGCATATACTCAGTGAAAGCTTTGGAGGTGTATTCTCCCCCTGCATCAGAGTGCCAGTGTTTTATTACGGCATTGAACTGAGTACATACATAGGCGTGGAATTGTTTGGTGGCCTTAAGGGTCTGATCCTTGGTTTTAATCAGGATTAGCCAGGCCATGGATGTGAAGTCATCGTAGAAGACGACAGCGTACTTGTACTTATGGTACGATTCAATTTCAAATGACTTTAGATCAGAATGAATTAACTCAAAGGGAGCGCTTGCGCACTTCTCGCTATAAGGAAAGGTACGGTTGGGCTGTTTGCCCATTTCACAACTGGGACAGATAGGAGCTGTGGACAGAATATCAACGTCCAGAAAGTCCTTAATGTGCTTCTTGGCAGTGCGGAGCACTTCATGCGAAGGGTGGCCTAAACAGCGATGAAGTAGATCATAGTCAACAGAGGTGAGGGACGCAAGGTCCAAGTGTGGTTGGGCGATAGGGGCCCTGAGCCAATAGAGGGTATCCCCATGCGAATGAAAGCTGAGGATGGTGATCCGTGAGCACTTGTCGAATATATCAATGTGATTGTCACGCATTTTGACAGTGATGCACTTGTCGGTTAGGAGTGTGCCCATGGAGATGAGCTTTACAGTGCACGTTGGCATGTAGATGACTGGCGATAACCACACAAGTCTATCCTGGAAGCGCACAATGGGAGTTCCTTGACCAACAATGTTTGCTTGGCCATTGGCCGTCTGGGAGTACCGAGGGGTTGTAAACTCCTGGTATTCGACCAGATCACTTAGGTCATGCGTGTAATGTGCCGAAGCACCAGAGTCAAGTAACCACATGTCAGGTGGTAGGACATCATCAGCCCTTTGTTTCCCTTTACTGTTGCTGGTCTGGTTCTCACAGTTATCACACATGGAGAGAGGGGACGCAGTAGTAATATTGTCCATGGCAACTACTACAGGTATACGAGAGGTATAACTATGTATTTTCTGAGGCGAAAGAATCCGCACGTCAGTACCCGCAAGTGCGGGACAGAGGAAATCAGGGATTGACCAATCAAGGGCATCGTCAAAGAATCGCTCCACATACTCATCAACCTCCACGTCCTCGCCAAGACTCACAACATCGTCGTCATCTGAATCGGAGACTAGCTCGACAATTCGGGGCGTTTCCATGCGTTCTATGAGAGAGGGCGTGGAAGGGCCGGCATGGTGACGAGGGAGAGTATGGGCACCGAAGGGACCGTCTTCATTGAAGGCAGAGTGCTGCCGGTAGTGGCAGTGGGAGGTGACAGGCTTGAGGGAGTTGCCCCAATGCGGCGAGCGAGGGAGATGGCCTCTTGGGCCTGCGGGAAAGCGGGGGGGCCGTAGTGGGCAGCACTGGTGGTGTGTGCAAGAGCACAAGGGTCGGTGATGGGCTCATCGAAGTCGGTGATGGCAGGGTCTAGGACTGCAGGCTCTGTAAGGAAGTTCGCAAAGGCAAACGATGGGGAGGAGGATTCGGTGGTGGCGGCCGCACAATCCTTCCGCTTCTTCTCACCTCTTCAGAGCGCTTGCCCTGGCGACGCTTCTTCCCTTTCCCCTTCTCCTCATCCTTCTTCTCCGAAGAGTTCCCTTCCTTCTTTTGCTGCTGCTGCTGCTGGAAGGAGGGGTTGCCTTGCTGGCGACAGACATTGGAAACCTTGTTTGCCTGCTGACGAGGCAGGGGGCGGCGAGAGAGGTAGTGCTGCCAAGCAGCGATGAGGACATTCTCCAGCTGTGGCATGGTGAGGACCTTCATTTTCGTCAGGTCCGCATCGATTTCGGCGTTAAGTGCCTAATGGAGGGTCTCCACATACTTGGGGAGTTTCGCAACGGTAATGAGGGCCTTGAGGTTATCAGGGACCTTGTGTTGGAGCTGCTCGAGCTGGGCGAAGCAGGCATTCAACTTGGAGAACGCAGGGCCAGGATGGTTGTTGTCGGGAAAGGTGATCCCGAGCATGATCTTCCACTCGGTGTAGGCGGAGGCGAGGGAAGCCTTGTCGTACTGGGCCTTGAGGGAGTCCCAGAGGGACTTGCCCGTAGAGTTGGTGGTGAAGCGGGAGGCAACGGATGGTTCGAGGCAGAGAGCGATAGCTCCCAGGGCCTTGTTGTCATTTTCATCCCACTTGTCCTGCACCTCTGGGTCTGTGTTGGCGGGACGAGTCCTGTTGTACATCTTTTGCCAGACGCCAATGGCACAGAGGTACAACTCCATGTCTTGGCTCCAATGCTTGTAGTTGGTGCCATTGAGCTTGGGAATGGTGGCGAGGATGGAGGACATGGTTGATTGTAGGTTCTGTGGAGGTGACGTGTCAGCATGGTACCGATGAGGGGAGCGAGAAAGGCATTCACATCGCTGAACATCAGAGCTCTTAGAATATAGGGTCATAGCGACCCCCTACATCTAGAGTCTGGTGGCAGTTACACCTTGAGCATTGCCGCGTCAAAGCATGTCCGGCGTTTCCGCACGGGACAGCCTGTGTCCAAGGTGTTCACCTAGAGCGACGACGGCGTTTCCGCACAGTCGGAGCTCAGGGCTCATAACCTGTTGCAATAGTGGGAATCCAGTGTTGCTGCACTGGATTCCTAGGAATCGGTCATAGGGTACTTACCTTGGGACAGAAGGGGTTCTCAGAGATGATAGCGGTAGCAGATCAAGAGAGATATATTATATTCAGACTCAGCAGAGTCTTATATACACTTTGTAATGCTTACTTAATATAAGGTCACGTGACTGTAAGTACGCGTCCTTTCAACACTCCCCCTTGTCTAGTATATGGTAGATACGTAGATATAAAAGTGAGGAATATAAAGTAAATATATAAGAACGTCCGCACAGTCTAAGACGGCGAGTTGAAGTCCAAACCGAGCTGGGAGCGAAACTCCTTGAACTTGACGTGTCCAAGGTTCTTGGTGAACATATCCGCAGGGTTGTCAGTTCCTGGGATGAAGAGTAGCTCTACTTGCTTCCACAGCATCACAGCATCTCATACAAAGTGGTAACGGATCTGGATGTGTTTGGAGCGTTTTTCAGTGACTGGGTTCTGCGCAATAAAGAGCGAACCTTGATTGTCACCACAAACGGGGATGGGGCCAAGGCAATAGCCGAGTTCTTCCATCATCTGATGAATCCAAATAGCCTGGCACGTACAGTCGCTCAAGGCCATATACTCAGCTTCCGTAGAAGACAGAGCGGTGGTCTTTTGAAGGTGTGAGTTCCACAAGAACACACCATCCGCGAATTTCAGGTAGAAACCTGTTTGCGAGTGAGACGTGACTTTGTCTTGTCCCCAATCAGAATCGGTGCAGGCGATAATGCCTTTACCAGATTTGCCTTGATATACGAGAGAGTAGTCTCGGGTACCGAGGAGGTACCAGCATATGTATAGACTCTAACCCAGTCCGAGTGGTACCACTACACCACCCGTCCCCTCGCCAAAGGTTCACATGACTTCACCCACAGTTACCGTTAGTGAGGGAGGCAGTTGCTGACAAATACATCGTGACCACAAGTTGCAGGGGAAAACGAAAAACGAAAACGAAAGCGAAAGCGAAATGAATACACAAAAAAAGCGAAAAGCAATGATTGAAAACGAAAGAACTGAGCTGCGAAAACAAAAAACAATATAACGAAAGTGAAAGCAACGACTGAAAACGAAAGAACCAAGCTAAGAAAACGAAAACCAGCGCAATGAAACTAATAATATTGTCCGCTCCCGCCCTTCATACCGGTCAAGTCCGTCATATTGGTGTGACCTTCAATGGACCTCAAGGACCTGTTCGTGGGTCCGCACATCCCACACCCTAGCATCCACCATTCCGTCGCTCAATTTTACCAACGAAATGCTACTGATGGACAAAATCGAAGCATGGCAACACGTGATGCAGTGGGCGAAGAACGAAATCACCTTCATACTACTCACTGAAAGGCTTGCTAACCTTGGTGGATATGCCTATGAGGATTGGCAATCACTCTTCATGGACCTTTTCGCTCTCGGAGAAGATGATGACCTTCTTCAGTCGATCGAACGCGTAGAAAACGCCATGAAAGCTCGTGGCGTTTCCTTCGAGGACCCTCGTGAAACCACGAACCAGAACACAGTAGCCGGTGAGTTTCAGCGACACTTCTGGATGCGTGCTCTTATCATCGCTCCAGACTCATCAAATGACGCAGTGCGTCGTCGCCATCGAACTCTGCGGGACTCTGAAGACTTGCCTGCTCCCAAATGGCGGAAGGTTAGTCACATGCATTGTATTACTATCGTTGCATACTTGATTGTCGTAGCTCGGTGACAAGGGTAAACGCCCGCAGCGCGCGGCCGCGAAGGACATCTCGCGGTATCTGGATCTGGAAGCAATAGTCAGTGAAGAAGAGGTTGACGAGGAAGAGGAAAAGACGACCGGTATGTTGCGTACTGAACACTTGCGTTCCATTCCTAACATGTTCTCAGATCCGTTCATTGTCCAAGATGGAGAGGATTCGGATGAACCGTCTGCAATACCCGGTTCTTTATGTTCTCGGACCCCCCATGTCTACCCAGTTTCGGCTCCCTTGAGATACACCAGGGCCGTCGATGCGATCTTCCAACGCTACGCTTCTCAGGGTATCGACCAAGAGCGGCGAGACCAAGAAGACGAAGACGAAGACTTGGAGGTGCTAGATGACACCAACCTTTGGAGAATAGTTGGTGATTGGCTCAGCGGCGCCTTGAACTTCGAATCCCTCATGCGCCTGCTGGATTCTCAGCAAGGCAAGCACACAAACATTGCCTACTGGGAGGATTTGGTCTCGGAGCTTGCATATGAGTACGATCTCGAGAAGCGCGAAGCGAAGTTCAAGTCAATCCCCCTCATGGAACATCATCGCAGGCTCGCTGTCTATAACTCAGCGCCGACTCTTGCCGCCAAGACCTGGTCCCATTCGACTGTTCCGAGGTCCCAACCGGTTATTTCCTCGAATCCCGCTCAGCTGATGTCGTCGTGGTCGGTCAGGATAGTGCCTGGTCAGTGTTGTATTCATTACGTCGCTCCTTATGTCGACCAGATTTGCATTCAGCCGATGCTGCAAAGTTTATCGCCGAAGCATGGAGTAAAGTCCAGTTGACCGCCTCTGTAATTGAGGGTCTTTGTGGCCGCATTACTGTTCAGGCTCCAAATCAGGAAACTCTCTTCGCGCACGTCCCCCCCTCACATCTTGGTTGCGTTCGCAGTTGTACTCTGGTGCCCCCGGAAGAATGCATACCTCGGTTCCGTTCCTTTGGGGAACTGCGCGCAATTCCGACATGGTGTGTTATCACAAAACATGGGTGGTATAAGGGGGATTTAGGATATATCTTCTCATTCAACTCCCAGTCTGGACTCTTCGACATTCTCGTAGCATCCCGAGAACTCCAACCTCTCCCCCGGCATGATAAAGACGAAATGATCGGCCAGGATGCCCATGCTCGCCGGCTCTTTTCCTCGCAAAAATACGGAGGTACAAGGTGCCCTTCCGTGCGCGGTCATCCCACCTACAGCTTCCAACGACATCGCTACATCGCCGGGCTTTTATTCCTTCAATTTCCAGAAACACACACACGTCCCTACCCTACCCCATCACCCCACCAGATCATGCTTCATGTCGAGTCTGGGATCGATCCGCCTTTCATGAATGACACTCGCCAGCGGTACAATCACCACTTCTGGAAACCTCTCGACCGTGTGGTGGTGAATGAGGCAAGCTACTTCGATGTGCACGCACGACTGGTTTCAGTCGATCACGAAAACGAGTCTGCCACTGTGGAATCCCTTCTCAAAGGGGAGCGGTTATCTGCATCCCTCTCGAGTATACAGAGAGTTTACCAGGTTGGCGATTCTGTGCGACTGATTGCCGATCCCTTCAGCAACCCAAACAGTGTCCATCACAACAAGATCGGGAAATTTGGATTGGTCACTGAGATCGATTGCGAGACTCACGAGGTAACATTCATTGACAACGAGCATTTACCAGTAAGCAACCTTATTCAAGGTGAATTTGTGCTGACGTCTTCTCAGATTCGTACTCCTCCGTACCTTCTCGAGTCGTATCAGCCTGATAGGCAGTTCGTTGCGCCGGCACACACCAATTCCGAGGAAGCTCAGGATGATGTCCAAGTCGGCGATGCTGCTGAAGTTGTATCCGGCCCATTCGTTGGACTATTCGGGACAGTCGACCTCATCTGTTGCAAAGAGGTGTGCATACGCCCGATCAAGACGCCGCATTCTCCTGTCCTTGTTGACATCAAATCAGCGAGGTTTCTACCACCTGCAAATGCACTGAAATGTTCACCTGAGCAAGGTTGGAATGTCAGGTCTGGGGACCTTGTCATGGTGGTACGAGGGAGGGCGATAGGCAGAAGAGGGGTTGTTGGAGTGATCGACCTCCAGAAAAAGACCTTGGAAGTGAATGTTGGGGCCGGGCACGTAAGTGTCAACCACATCGTACCTTCTCGTCTCACCCCTCCTACCAGGAACGTTTTTTCGTGCCCATCACATATGTTGCTCACGAATCCATTGTGTCGGAGCATGACGAGACTCGGAAATACATAGGCAAAGAAGTCATCATCATCAAGGGATACTACAAAGGTTGGCGTGGAACACTCAGAAATTTGTCGCGTGACCACTGTGAGGTTGCACCTGGAAATGCCCCCTCTTGTGTGCTCAAGAAAAATGACGTTGTGGTTAGGTAGGTCATGTGTACATCGCGCTTCAAACCCTGGTTACCGACTTTCCTCCCAGTGGTTGTAGCACTACATTGGGTGGGGTGGCTCTGTCGCATGCCGAACTTGTTGGGGTGGTCTCAGCGTTCAGACGCTCTCACATCCCCGATCGGGCCACTAGGGAGAAAACACCACCTTTTTCTATTTCCGAGGTAGTGGCAGAATCAGAAGAGTCAACTGACGCCTGGACGATAAACCCTGATGACATCAGCCCCAATAACGAACCATTGACAAGTAAGCCTCCTTGATAGCCTTGTAATAGACTTGATTAACCATGTTCAGAACTTGACTTTATGTTATACCCGGAAGTTAAAGCCGCCCTCCATACCCATCATGCAATCTTCAAGATTGATGATGGTTGGCGCACTGGCTATGTAAAACGTCTCTGCCAAACTGACATTCCTGATCCCTTCCGATCGGTATCAGGTGATGCGGTACCCTCATCGCACCTTGCGGTCAATCTTACCGCTCGTACCGCCGGCGGCAGGACTCTCCACGAAATCATCAATGAGAAATACCTGGCTCCTTACCCCCCTCCCAAGGCCGGGACCTACTGCATGGTTATCAAGGCGAAAAGTGGAGGACAGGGAGAGGCTATCGGCACGATACTCTCCGTCACTACTTCATCCAAAAAGAAACAGTCGGTGTCAGTTGTACGAACTAACAACTCTGCAGCGGCGGAAGCTGAATTAGATTGGGATCGAGTCATCGAAGTTAGAGTTGCTAAGTCCTAGTAATGTAATTTTTATCAACTAGTTGTTTGTGTGGAGGTTGGGATCAGCAATTTTGTCGGATCAACACTGCATTGTACGCGGGAAAGATCTACATCAAAATCCTGGCGAATGTGTTACGCGCATTAAAAGATCCTCGACAACAAGAGCTGGCGCTCAAGATAGCCGCAGCGTGTCCAGAGCTTTTCGCTGGGTGTGTAGCCGTCAATTCTAGGGTGCCCAAACCAACTGATGTACACAACAGGTACTGGTCCGCGGCTTTGCTCACTCGAACCGCGACTTTCCTCGAAATGGATTGCCAACATCTCTTGCGCCGGGCAGATCCTCTCTTAACCGGTCCCCATAGATTCGTTTCTCCTGTCAGGCAGCGATGAACTTTACAATCCTACTCCTCCACCACTTTCGATCATCATGAGGAACCTACTTCCTCCAGTGGGCACGAAGACACCGTTTACGAAAGGCTTACAAGCTACTGCTACCCCAATTGTTCTGCACTGCACTGCCCTCGCACTAGCTAAATGTCTGCGGAAGCTCGCCGAGGTGGTACGCGTGTTCAAGTAAGTGGAGGTCGCGCTCGAAGAAGACGAGATATCCGCCATCATATGGCCATCCTGTGACCGAGAGCCGAGAGCACGAGCTAGTGTCCCAGCATGCCAGACCGCAAAGTTGCTAAAATTGGAGGAAACGACTTGCAGCGGGTTGGCTATTTTCCGCGTAGATACACTTTTTGATTGATTGATGTTTCTTCTATGTCAGTGTTGTATGAAATGGATCCCATCCCTCGGCTAAGCAGACTGCGTCGAAAGGAGCCGGCGGTTGTAGCATGGCAGATCATTAATTCACGTATGTAGTACGCGGTGTAACATTTCCATACCATATCAATCGAACAAGCCTGACGGGAAAAGACGGAATTGCTACGGCATATCTCCGCAATCTTTGAATTGTTCCCCCAAGTTCCAACTGATGCGCATTGCGGTGGGATTGGGTTTACTGGTCTATCGACGATCCGAGTCGCAGTGCTATGACTCGTGCGCATGTTTGTTACCTCTGATCATCAGGACGCTCGAGAAAGG
>JBBPJP010001097.1:0-10727 GCA_038088775.1 Boletus barrowsii
GCATGCTCGAGGTCATCGACACCGTTGGAGAAGATGTGCGCATAAGCCGACAACCAAGGATGTGCCATGATCAACCGCAAGTCTGCGCGACGCGTAGGATCTGGGACGAGCATCATCGATAAGAGGTCTCTGGCTTCCGCAGAAACGTAGTCGGGGAAAGAGAGGGGGGTATTAACAATATATTTGTACAAGAGATTGATGTCGTCGCCATCGGGGTTGTTAGGGTCGTCGTCAAAGGGAAGATAGCCTGTAAGCATGGCATACAAGATGACGCCACAAGACCAGATATCGACAGCGGAACCGACGTAGAGGCCTTCAGAGATGACTAGTTCTGGTGCTGCATAGCAAGGAGAACCGCAGTTGGCTTGCATGAGATCGTCGGCACGATGTTCAAAACGGTCAGCGAACCCAAAATCTGTGATTATAACGTTACGTTTGCGATCGAGGAGTAAGTTTTCGAGTTTGAGATCACGGTGAACAATCTTCTTTTGATGAATGTACCAGACACCAGAGATGAGCTGCGAAAACAGTTTTGCGACATCTTTCTCCTTGAGGCAGCGGTGGGCCAAGATGTGATCAAATAGCGCGCCACCTGAGGCGTACTCGAGGATTATGCCAATATACTTGTCCGTTTCAATGACATCGTGTAACCGGACGATATTGGGGTGTTTCAAAGTCTAAGGGCAAGTGAATACCAAAACCGTTGTCGGAGAAAAGTCCGTACCCGGAGAACTTCGATCTCACGCTCAACCTTGGACATCTGTACGGAGCTGTCGATGTTGCCCGCCGTATCAATCCTCGTCGCCCGATTGCCTGTGCAAGCCGAGTTTGACCATGCCAAACCTGCCCTCCCCAACCGTCTGCAAGAGTAGATAGGGACCGAATCTGGGAATAGGCCTCCTTGGATGTGCCGCGGCGTATGCTACAGCGGCTGGGTGGGAGTACACGTCACGGTATCCAGGTTGATCATCGGCCTGATGTTGAGGAGAGACGACTTGATGAGAAGCTGTTTGTCTAGAAGAGGACTGGTGATTCGAGATGGGCGATGGTTGGGCTGGGGCGGGGGGTGGTCGAGAGGCGCCGCGCTGCTGCGAAGAGCCGGGGTGTGCAGAGTCAGGAATATTTTGGAGACTGCTCATTGCGCGGGGGAGTCGAGGGCCAGACAAAGAGGGATAGGGTTGTGCGGATGTCTATGGTAGAAGGGCAAATTGGTTAGGGCGCTCATAAATGGGAAAGAAATGGGCTACCTTAGGATAATTAGTTACACAGCTAGCACCAACAAGTTACTCACAGTTTCCAACTCCATGACCGGTGCTAAGTGGAGAATAAGTTCTGTTCTGTCATTGTACCGCTTGTTTTAACTGCTGGCACGACGCAAATGTATCGTCACACAACTCCATGACCGGTGCTAAGTGGAGAATAAGTTCTGTTCTGTCATTGTACCGCTTGTTTTAACTGCTGGCACGACGCAAATGCCTCAGAACAACGACTCGATGTTGTTGGAGACTGGAAAAACATGAACTTCGTGGTGAGAGGTCGGAAGTCAAATCATTCAGTATGTTCCACATTTCCAAGACCAATAAGTCGTCGCCAGCCTCCCTTAAGCTTCCTCCTTTCTGCCTCGGTTTCCCATTCTTTTCTCTCAACTCACCCGTGTATCATCAGATCTTGGTTATATAAATTGCCAGGGGATAAATGCGAGCACAAGAACACCAAAGGTGGCCGGAAATCGGAATACCTCATGCATCGATGAGTGTTGACGTTCAGGGCCAGGACGGAACATTACAATTACAGACATCAAAGTTCCTTTAGCACGAGACGATCCCGCCAGTTATCGTACTGCAAAACACCCCACAGTTCTTTCTGCGTGCTGGGCTTGACCACCTCGTATGCCTCCAGACTTCCACAACTGAAAAGGTAAAAGACAGTATTTCCGGAGTGTCTGGAGGTAAAAATGAACTGGTCAAGATCCTTTTCTTCGAGGATGTTCTCGATGTCGCTGGGCTGAACGCCCAGGTAGTCGCTAATCATACGTTTTATGCCGTTTTGTGTGGCAATTTCACTAGTCCAGCCGCTAGGATCCGCGAAGAAACTATCCTATATCCCCAAAGTCAGCTGCGGACAACAATGATAGCATCTGTGTCGGGTAGCGCACCTCCTGAGCATGAGGGGTGGTCACTATGTTTTTTTCAATGTCCTAGTGAGAACCGTCAGCAATGAAGATCTTGTGCGGGAGAGAATGCATACCGCCATGGATAAGAATTATGAAAATAGGGGCATGTCTCAGATAGGTTTGTATATTACGTAATATTGTTCAAGGAATACTAACCAATTTTTCGCTGTGCTTGTACATGTACGCCGCAGCGCGGACCGTTGAAGGTAAGGCGCTTCATGTCTACGGTTCGCTCGACAAACTAGCCGCAGCTTCAAAGAACTGGTCTAGGCTAGCAATTTACGCCGACCGTGGCATCATCGTGCTTAACAAACCGCCATATCTCGTCTGTCAAGGGTCCGACATACAGGATGGCGATGTAGGTGGACACATGGTAGCAAGACCTTTGGTTAAAATTCTATTCATAGGACAAAAGGCCTAGAGAGAGAAACATGGATAAATTTAATGATCTATTGTTGGGTGAGTGTTTGTCGTCTGGTGATTGCTAGGTTGGGCCCGAATTGAGCTTCCCTGGCAGATCTAAAGGACCACTTTCATCTGGATAAAGTACCTCACACCGTCCACCGCCTGGACAAGGTTTGTAGCATGCTTTCAGTCAGACGACGCTAATGTAAATCTCATTCTTAGTCTACTACTGGAACGCTTGTGCTTGCCAAGAACCTTGCCACTGCAAGACAGCTGTCGCAGCAGTTTCAAAACAGATCTGTTGGCAAAACCTATTTGGCATTAGTGAGAGGAGGCGAAAAATCTTTTCAAGCTCGGAGCGGTGAAATCAGGGACCCTCTCGAGACGGACGACGGCCACGTATCTATTAGCCAGAGCTGCAGGGCCAAGTTTGCGGCCACAGATTGGGAACTTGTGGCCTCGTCGGTTGGTACTCATCTCACATACTCCACTTCATATCGGCTCAAACGCATGGTTAGCCCAAGGCGCCACTGTCGTTACTCAAACTCACGCTCCACACCGGGTTGAAGCACCAACTTCGTGTCCACCTCGCCCATTCATTACAAAGTAAGCCATTGTATTCTTCTTTCGGCGTCCGTGGCCAGTCCTGACCCTGTCCAAGCACCCATTCTTGGTGACCCTGTCTACTCTCGGAGCCCAATCTCCGACAAGATCGCCCGCACTATCAGAGTTCCCGAACACAGGTTGTTTCTGCATGCATCCCGTCTGTGCTTTTCCGTAAGCCTCCTTATCATGTTTGCTCCCTATCTTGCTCGTATGTTGGCTGAGTTGCTTCCTTTTCCTTTAGCGATACAGAAAAATTGGACCGAACAAGCATTTTCGACTTGAAGTAGCAGCAGCCCTTCCGAGCGATTTTGTGACGCTCTGCAGGGGTGCAGAGATCCCACTAGACAAATGGGACATCACTGGTGGGATCTTCGTCGACGGAAAACCAGCCGGTCATGAAGTTCCAGACCTCGACGGCAAGTGGCTAAAGTCAAACCATCGCATGATCCGTTGACTAGTGGCACAAGTATGCTCCGACAAAGTAGAACGTGATGGTGGCTCTTCATCAGTTACAGGGACCAGGACGAAGCACCAGACAACGTGTTTTCTTTTCCATTGGCCTGTTCCTCGGTCCATCCCATGCTACTATAATTGATTACTACTGCTATTGAACTCTTTTACAAGGTTCTAGCCCTGTTATTCATTCAGGGGCTTCCTCGTGTTTACATCGTTGTTTGAAACTTTGACGGCGACTAAGTACCAAGCTACATACAGTACCAACAAATACTGTCACGAAGGCAAAAGCCTGATTGCCATCAGGTTCGCATCAGACCGCGCGTCCCTGTGATGGTCGTCGTAATGGTTAGATGTACATCAGATGTGAGCAAAGAATTCAATAAGTAGCAAGTCAGAGTCTATCATAACGGCTACATCGACCAGCGACGTAGCATCGTGGTGATCGATGGGCGAGCGTAGATTGTTTTTATAACCCTTCATTGGAACGTTGCAGCGCGCACCGGTGCGCGGTGGCCTGCCGGAGCCGGAGCTTGTCCTGACATTTGAACCTGCCCTTCTTGTTGCGCTTTAAGCAGATTGCCGACACCCACGGCGATAGCTCCCACAGCTTGAGCCACCCCGGTAGCCAGGACCGTGCCCCCGCTGATCGCAGGAATCGCAGGTAACGTTCCAGCTGTGATAAGCACGGCACTGAGTGTCGTCATTGCCCTGGGGTGCTCCGCGGTGAGGAAGTTGAGTGCCTGGCACGCATTGAGCAACCACGTTGGCACGTTGTTCACGGTAGTGACGCCTTGCAAAGGCAAAATCTAGCATCAGTGATCCTATCGCGGCGAGAGCATGGGACACGTACCTTGGTTTTCCGGGGTGGGTTGTGTCCCAACAGGGAGCGGTGGCAGTGGGGCCGAAATAAGGGCCGCCGACGTCGTGACCACGGGGCCCGTGTTGGAACGCTGCGGTGGGTGACGTGATTTGAAAGCCGAGGTTGCAGCGTGGATCGCAGTCTCGGAGAGTGCCTTGACGGGGTTCGGGCGAGGGTCCTTGGGTGGAGGGGCGGGCGCCTCTACCCTGGTCACCTCGACGAATTCTTGAGTATCCTTTGCGTTCTTGTCTTTAGAAGGTTTCCAACGTGTTAGCCAGCTCCCCGAGGATCTACGCTCCACCGTAACAGGGGTGGTCACAGTGGCATCCATATCCCCTACAGGCAATGTTAGCTACATCTATACGTTGGGTTAAGAACTCAAACGCTGCGTACATCCCATGTTCTTCATCGCAATTCTGAACTTCTTCCAGCTCCAACGATACTTGCCACCGTTGATCTGAGCCATGACGTTCTTCAGTTCTACTAGGCGAGTTTTCGCCTTTGGGCCCATATAGTGCTGGGCGACCTTATGCCAGTATTCTTCTGGCACTTTGCGCTCGACACAGCCCGCCTTGATTTGGTCAAGCCAGTAGTCGACGGACACGTCTTTCTTTGGTTCTCCGTAGAACATGGGCGGGTTAGCCCACGATTCGAAGATAGGGTTGAGGTCGAATTCCTTTATCTTGAATGCCTCGAGCATTGTAGAACAAGAAAACAGTAAGGGTTTGGGCGGTAGAAAAACGGATCGTTGTTCGACGTTCTGTAAGCGGCACGACTTATAAGTGAATCGCGTGCCGACCTTGCGGCTTCGGAGATTCTTCCGGGGTTAACAATGCAAGTTGAGCTGGCGCAGGGCTGTGAACCCTGCGTGGTTCGCAGTCGGAGTGGACATTCAAGCAGTGTCCACACGTTGCCGGTATGGTGGGGTATTGATGCACAGCTCCACGTGTTGCAAGAGGGGTCGAGAGTAATAGATTTTCGTAGATAGGTACTCGCCGAAGTGGACGCACCACATTGGGGTATCCGAAGCGAGCAGTTTCGTTATGTCCTACAATAAAGAACAAACAGTGAGCTATGGAACAGCGTTAACACGCAGTGTTGTGGGAAAAAATTTCCGCACACGTGTCTTCGGACTTGCGGTATCCCCATACCACCAGAGATGGTTTGATGGTAGATTCCATCCACAATCAGGCATTGGTCAACCGGGGTCTCATTGATACATGCACCGAACGATTCGGATGATCGGTATATCTGAAAGTTTTGATTTCACATTCTAGAATCTGTGAGGTGTGAATGTGAACGACAAGGAGAACATGAGGCTGGCAAAAGCACCGCATCGTACTACCAGTAGCCGGATTAGGGGGCAACCATGCCATCAGCCACAAATCAGGAAACCAAGTGATGCGAGGTCAACACGTTCATTCTGCGGCGGGTCTTTGCAATCGCTTACCTAGACCCAGATGGCGGCTCTTCCAAGTCATTCCGGCAGACTACTAGAACAGTTCTATAGGCCGTACGTTGCATCATCTGCTGACAGAGAGATGATCAAGCAGCACCTTCATTTTAATGAAATGCAAGGGTGAACTAGGGTCCGATGTAATCTCCATTAATGTGGTCAGCGGGCATCGGTCAGTGGCTCGTCCGTAAATATCAACATGGCGAGCTTTATAAACGTACCGGCCGATTAAGCGCATCGAACGTCACGCCAGTGGCACAACTACACAGCTCTTGCTTCTTCTTGATGCGGTCGCTCCATTCAAGGGTGTAATTGAAGCTCTGTCCCGGTCTGGGTGTCTTCGAGGTGTTTGGTGTACTAAAGTTGGCATTTCCATTGAGAGGAGTGCGAAAGAGCGGCTTAACTGAATAACCTTCTGATTCCATCCGTTAGAAGCCTGCCCTGCGACAAGCGCAATAATTGGTGGCCTGAGGTAAAAAAAACTTGAAGGGATTCTCGAAAGACCACGTAGAAAATGTCGATGCGGCGACGCTAAATCGGCAACATTAGGAGCTAGCGCTGCACAGCAATGAGCCCTGCGTCTGACCCACTCGTTCTTTACCAGATGGTGAGACACGTCCTGTTGCAATAATCGCTTAAAAATGTTTTAGGGTATGGTTCTCGACATCCATGGGGCGATCCGAGTTACCATTGACGGCAAGTCCGAGTCATCGATACGGCCAATGGCACAAGTCGTACCAGCAGGCTGACGAGTGTCCTGACTTTGAATTGCGAACGAGGTTTGGGCGTTGCTGGGGTTTCTCCGGTCACAGGACACAAAGCAGGAGACAAGAGAGCCATGCAGGAGGCCCTGCTCGTGAGGTCCCCGTATTTAAAGTGCCGGGGAACTGGGAGCGAAGCAGTCCGCGAGGTCTCGCTCCGCAAAACACGACAGGCAAAATCCTCGAGGTCGTCGACTCGGAGGAGAAGCAGCATGGAACTGCGGAGCATCCTGCACATCGAGTGGAGCATGATAGGGAAGCTGTGAGTTTCGCCCATAGTTCACTAGGTGTTCGAGCTAACTTGAGCCGGTTCGTTTGCTACGTCAGATATCCTGGACTTGCAATGATCAGCGAATCGGGCGGGAGTAGTCATTGCTAATCTAATCCTTCAGAGCGTGATAGATCGTTCCTCTCAGTGGTTGATGCAAACTTTGTTTGGAGGAGGTTTGCGGTCTCTCTACCTGATGATTGACGTCCGAGTCATTGCCCCGAGATATAAAGATTGCTCACTCGAGTGTCTCCTTGAACCTGAACCTGACTTTTTGCGATGGCCTCCATTCTCGCAAGTGCACCGCGTGCAGCACACTCTGCAGCAGCCAGTGACCTCGCCGCGGGTCAGATAAACACTGGGGGCAAGATCCCCGCAGTGAACGTCAAGGAAGATAATCCCGAGAAGGGGTTCACACTCGATCTCAGTGGGAAGAACATCATCGTGCGTTTCGGATCACTTTCAAGGTCAATGACGCTGATTCTCCCTGTGCATTGTAGCTCGGTGTTCCCGGCGCGTTCACCCCCGCTTGCAGTTCTCAGGTGCTTCAGTATATCAAGGATTATGGCAAGTACAAGGCGAAAGGCATTAAGGATATCTACGTCGTCGCCGTCAATGATGCATTCGTGACAAAGTATGTTCTCTTTGCTCGTGCACGCGCATATAGTCTACCTGGGACTGACGCATACGCGCAGAGCTTGGAAGGAGAAAGTTGCTCCACAAGTGAACTGGTGCGTAATTTGTTTGTCGAGCGCGATGCGCATATTCCCATTGGTGTCATCAACCAACAGACGTTTGTTTTATCGCCGACGACAAGGGCGAGTTGACGAGCAGCCTTGGGCTGATCTTTGATGCATCTGGTCTCCTTGGCTCTCCACGTTCAAAGGTATGCGTGACACATCCAGGGACATTTCGCTGTCGTGCTCAACAGCGTTATGCCATTGTCGCGCAGGATAACAAGGTCCAGTTTATCGCTGTTGAAACCAAGCCAGCCGAGACTACGATGTCCGCTTCAGAAGTGGTCTTGTCGCAGATCGCGTAGAGTTGGTGCCCGTGCAAAAAAAGGAGTCAAGCCTTTGGTGTGTAGTAGTTTTGCAAAGGAAACCGGGTCGTAAGAGGGTGGGAACTTTTGATCGACCAATTCCGCCTTTCGAAATTCGTATATGTACTCGTCTGCCAACAACGCTTTGATTCGATACACTCCTTTCCACGGAAACAACGCCAAGGGGCATACAAGGCAACTTAACTATTCCTACACTGGTCTCAAATTTCACCTCTCTTATTCATCAAGTTCCTCAAACCTGAACAACTGAGTTCTCAAGTACTGCGGAGGGAGGGAAGGCTTGACTATCATGATCTGCAGCGCAATCTGCAATACGCATCAGAAAGTGCCATATCAGGGACAGAGTACCGAGTACCCTGGAGTTGGCATCATATGGATGAGAGACGGTCCACCCCTTGGCTTCATCGTTGACCGGAGAGATACTGAACACGGAACGAGTTAGCATAACACAGCGACAGACGGTCGCGCCCACGTGTATGCGTCCTGATGTTTCCTGTAGGTGGCGATCCATTCTACGTTTTGCTCAGGGTGAATGGAAGCAGTGACCCTGTTGTCGACTACTCCAGTGTAGCGATAGCCGCCTACACTGAGCCGATAGGTGTTGTCGCCTTCTTGCTCGATGTCCCACTAGTACAGACAATGAGGTGAGCCTTGTATTTTGGATGGAGACAAGAAACTGCCGTACAGTTGTGACGCGCCCGTTGAGGTGGACAGACTGGAATGCTGGACGGGTGAGATTGACACCGACAGGCGGGTTGTCGTCGTCGATGAGGGAGACGACCCTGAATTGACCAGAGGTGAGGTTTGGTGCCATGTAGTGTCTGATTGTGCTAAACGATTGAGGTATGGGGTGGAGTGTGCCAGTCAGTCGTTTTATAGGCGTCGAATGCTGATCTTGACAGATGGTGTGTCCCACACTGAATCTCGGACACCGCCGCGAAAGCGTGATCCCCGTCTGTGCCCAGAACCTGGTGCCTAGGCGCAAAATGCCAAGTCTACGCTGTCATAATATAGGGTTTATATCTGATAGGAACATTCGGATGCCATCGGACGCAGTACATACTTGACGAATCTCCGTGTGGCGCATCATGTCCTGCTTGATGAGTATCGTTCTCAACCCATCGTGGCAAGCGACAGCCGGACCCAGGATACATCGGCTGCGCCATATATCCCATTCTTCAGGTGCAGAATACTATAATGGCGTTCGAGAAAATCTCCTGGCCAGGCATCTCGTTTGGTTGGATATCGGACTGACTCTCAAAGCGCATTACGCTATGGCTCCCCTAGAGTTGCCTATTAATTGTGTAAACCTGCAGAAGGCCTTTGGGCATGTGGTCAGATCAAACAGTTTACTTCGGCAACGGTATTAGTGCGGTCTTTGAAGCTTCATACTTCCCTCTCGGCCACCTGAAATCCTCGTGTCATGTTCCACTCATAAAACAGAAGTACGCCCGAGACACGGCCGAAGCGTACCCAATGACTTTCGGGTCACCGCCCATGTCTGTCCTACTTCTCGGCCATCATTCGCTCGAAAGAAGTTTCCACTCATCGATATCCTTGAGACGGCGTAGTTCCACACCTTCAACCCGGTAGCAGAATGGTCGATTCTAAAAGTGACGTCACGGGCTATTCTCTGGATTGTTGGCTACTATGTGGAGACTAAGATTCCCAGTGAATTTTGCCTTTGGGGCCTTTCTATTCCCTCTTGGCAAGCCTTCGTAATTGGTTTGAAACTCTCATACTTGTGGGGACCGTGGATGAGATTAGTCTGGGACCCAGGGTGCACGTCGATCTCAACCACTGCTAAAGCTATCTTGTGCTGTATCGCACCCACAATCTCTTCTTTACCCTTCTCACCAGTCACAAACAGTTCAATCTCACAACTGGTGAGTGGAGAACTCAACAGCGTAGGTTTTCCATTTGGTGTTCATCATGCGCTCGCCCGGGGTAGCGTCACGGTAAGCCTGCGACAATGGCTCTAGTGTGGTTTGTGTGTATCACCTGACGTGCGGGAACACTCACTGTAGTGTCAGTAACGCGGCCGGTTCCAGGCCTTCAGGGACGACCGGTGACCTCCAACACCGCGACACATTCCAAGTCAAAACGTGCAACTCCTTGTCCAGCTGCAACTGTATTACATAGATTGCTAGAGGTGCAGGCGAAATCGGAATACACGGGTCACCGGTAACTTTCAAGTCTGATTCAAGAGTACAAACCATTTGAAACCCCTTGTTATACTCCAATAGGTAACACAGAACGTGCGCTCGAGATCTTCTAGTGGTGGCGCAACGTCGAAAAGGCCATGTTCAGATCACCGCCCGTATGGCCGCATCCGACTTCTTGCCCATGGTTCGTTGGCAAGCCCAACCTATCGCCACACGGTTGATTGTTACGCCTTACCACGTCGACCATCAATACATCCTGAAGGTATCTTTTGGGAAGCAGATGGGGAACGAAAAATAGCTTCGTGGAAGAGGAAGTCAGGATTCTAGAACGGATTTAAGCGGTCGCCGCCCAATAATGCTTTGGTCGGAATCCAGAAGTGGCGTTCTAGAGCGCATTTGTTCCGTGAAACATGTCCGCTAGAGTGTTTGCAGTCGTGCTATGATAAGACGGAGAACGATGCAATATCAGCTCGGCTACAAGGTATGTAGATGGCAGGAGAGCACACACCAGAGAG
>JBBPJP010001098.1:0-10714 GCA_038088775.1 Boletus barrowsii
GTCGAGTGTGTGTTTGTGCGGGTCTCTGAAAAGACGTCAGTGGTGTCGAGGGAACACTGGACGATGGGCAGAGTGATATACGCATCAGAGAGCCAGAAACGCCAAAAGAATTGAGGGATGTAGGGTTCGACCTCTGGAGTGTCGACCATGGGTTCACAAGGTTGCCGACGCTGCTCATCGTCAGATGCGCCGTTTGATCAGACGGACATCACACACCGCACAGCAAGTTGCACTTACCAGCAGTTGTTGTACGTCTGATCAAGTTGACGAATCCACAGCGGTAAGCACTCCGTGTCAGAAAAATTCCAAGCAAAACCGTCCCAACGGCTGGTCTGGCACCAGTGGTTGGCAGTTGTTGGTCCCAGTGGGTGGTGCGGGGAAAATATTTTGCCAGAACACCATGAGGCAGTTCTTACATTTATGTCAGGATAGATACCTCGTGTTCACTTACGTAGTCCAGATGGTGATTATCTGCAAGTGCATTGCGTGGAGTACCGCTGTTATAACTTATAAGCGAAAGACTCTCATGATATCATCAGCTTGTTGGCACAAGGTAATATAGACAGACAGACATGTACCGCTTGTGATTTAGGCGGTGCAGGCCAAATGTAGTGTAGTACAAGGCAGGCATATCTTCCAAACATAATTTATGAGCGAGAAATAGGGTGACAATCCACTCGTGGGCCAATGTACGCTAGAGTAAGAGAAGCGGAATAGCTATTCCAAGAGATGAACGAGTCGGAAAGACAAAATTATCATCGATAACTCGGTGGAGGAGAGAATGTCCTCGTAGGTTGATTGTCCGAGCGGCCTTCGAAACTGTGTTGAGGAGCACCGAAAGCGTAATCGCCAGACGACGAACGCGAGGCTGGTGGCGGTCCGCTGGGGGGGAGGACCGTTTCTGAGCTCGCAGTGTCAAAGGGGTTCTGGAGCGCCTCCGCTGGTTCAGAAATGGAGTGCAAGGGGTATGCCTGTCCATCTGCGGCGTTCGTCTGGAGTTCCCACTTCGCGGTATCTGTACTTTCTTGACGTAATGGGCGGGCACCTGCAGCGCTTCCACTACGGGAAGGCACAGTAAAGGCAGTATCGAACGAGGTGTTGGGTCGACGGGGTTGTGGAGCGAAGAGGCGGGGGTCTGCTGCATAGCCCACCGCACGACCAGCACTGTCCCATTGCTGGTAAGATGTTTCATATGGCGCATCCGACCGCGCGAGAGGAGTAGTGAGGTTGACATCCGAGGCATTGGGGTTGAATACAGTATCGTCGGTTGATCCAGCCATGCCACCGTTTTGGTATAGGTCATCTCCGTTCAACTTGGCTTGGCTGTGGTGGGTATTAAAGGACGCTCCACGAGAAAACACGACCACTGACCGAGCCTTTCGGCGAGCATGAATAATTTCGGGCTTGACTCTGTTGACTTCACGTCGAATGTACCACATCGCGGCCACCGTCACAAGCACGGTGATGGCACCAACGACGTAACTAAGGATTTTGTTCTTGCTTGTGGCAGAGCCTGTTTAGGAATGAGTATGACGTCAGGAGGCGGAGAGACATAACGTACCGTTTGCGGTGCTCTCCAACAAGGTGCCAATGTATACGGTGATGAACTGTTTAGGGATGGACAAGACTGCAGCAAGGATAAAGACGAGTATGTTCATTCCGCAAACGGCAAAAATGGCAGTTGTGACTTTGGGGGGATAAATGGAAGGACTGTCGTCTGGAAGACAAGAACTCACAGTGTCCTGGGACCGCACTATAACGCACGATGACGGCAATTTTGAAACCACCTTCTCGTACGACCTTTGCGAGACAGGCATACTGGATACTTTTCTTTTCCTCTTTTTCTGCACGCGACTGCAAGAGATATTTGAATGTGCTATGGAGACATGAGAGAAGGTGGAGGAAGGCAAGCGAGTACGCACTAAAAGTTGCCTATCTCACCGAGGAGCGTGCCAGCAGCAGTGATGCCAAAGCCGGCCCAAAGACCCCAGACCAGACCACAGACGATGGCCAAGATTTCATGACCGAAGAGCTACAAGAGACGTTGAGTGAGACACGGAGATGCGGGTAAATGTCAACGGACTGGGGGGAAAGAGATGATGAAAAAGATGGCGATTGGTATGAGCCAACCGCCAGGCAAGCTATTGCGGGTGAGACGTGGTCAGAAGCGGATAGAGTTGGAGGTTGTGGCGTACCCATGCATCCAGTTGGCGGCTGGCTGTATTGCGTGCACGATTTGATCATGGTAAAAGATGAAGAGTGCGCCAATGACGATGACGACGATGCCAACGGCGTAATAGACTGCGATAGGGTTCAGCAAGGCTGGCCAAGCGGGGCAAGGGTTATGACGGACTGAGGTACTTTCTCGTCAACAGCTTGTCCTTTTGAAACACGGCGCGATAGTTGACAAACGACTTTTGATTGAGGGCCTCGATCTCGCTGGGAGTCGGGCTGGGCGTCCTGTTGATTGCACGGGCATCGCGAGCGACGGGGTTGTAGGTGGTGGGACTTGCGTAGCCTGGATAGGCGCTCATTGTGATTCAAAGAGCGTCGGCGAGTTGACGGGGGATGTTTAAACTTGACAACAACACCGCATTGGCTGCGACTGAGAGTGAACACGTGACTAGTCATACCTCCTTAACACATGCAGTCAGCAGTGCTCGACCGCATCGCTAAAAACTTGCTAGACATCGGCGTCATCGCCTTTGACGACTATCTCCAGGGTCACAGCATCCAACATGCACCGTCTCAGCCTTGCACCGAGCCCAACGATGGCAGTGCCGTCACGCGACTCCATCAGGCGTGTCGACGCGCATTTCACAATACTGACGCTTTAAAGTTCGAGTTTATCGAACTACCTGGCTCGAGAAGTGAGCTGCTTTCCGCCTTTGTAGCGACTCCTGACCCCGACCGCAGACAAGCAATGCATCCTCACCATCACCAAGCCAGACGGTGCACGCCGCTCGTACGCCACACAGCCCGTATTCGTAAAAAAGAACGAGGCAAAGTCAGAGGCGGCGAAAATCGCTCTCGACATGGGTGCACTTGATTTTCTCGCTGGCGAGACGAAACCCGTTCCCGACTCGTCACTCCGCATCTCCGCAGAAACGTCCAGTGCAGACCATGCGTCCGTGCAGTCCACGACAGTACCGGAAGCGTTCGTAGACGACATCGAGAAATGCTGTCTCGACTGGCGTGCCGGCCGTGTCACCCCGCACTGGGTCCCATTCTTTGACCCCAAGTTACCCTATAGTGTGTCCCAATGTCCCTATTCGTCACGTGGCGCGTTGACACGACATAGAACAGGGTTGTGCACTTCGCATCCAGCTTTCACAACACGTTGCTCGCGTCTACCTTTCCGGTTCCACGTTCGACACCCTCTCGGATGCAAAGGGGGCTTGTGCCAAGGCTGCAGTTCTTGAAGGTGTCTTGGACTTCATCAAGCACGGAAATGGTCAAACACATCCTTCATCCCCTATCCCACCAACACCATCCACTTCACAGTGCCCTCCGGTGGCTCCCACAACCCCTTGGACACTACAAACTTTCTACGACTCCCTTCCGAGGCCTTTTCCAGAATCCTTCGAGACTAACGACGCATCCCAGATTAACGCGTTGGGATGGATGAACAGTATAACGCAGAGTGCTAGAGGTGGAAAACTCATCTTGTCTTTTTTCTTCACATCCGATGGCCCACCCGGTTGTCAGTGTTTCGACCCCCTCTTTCGCCTTTCTTACTCAGTTCTCCCGTAGTACACGGTTGTATTCTCAAACTCGATCGACCAGGAGAGTACAGGACTTTTCTCGTCGACGCCAGGTTCCCCAAGCGATCTGACGCCAAGGCGGCGGTTTGTTTGCAAGCCATATCCGAAGGCATCGGCGACTACATCCAGTCAATCGCATCCGCCGTCGACACCAAAGTTTCACCTACGATGCGTTCGTTTTCAAGTAGTTTGGTATATCCTGCCCTGACTTCGGGGCTCAGCAAGATCGACGCCAACCTCCATCCACAATTCGAGTATCACACAGAGAGAGATGGTTGATATTGTTTCTCCCGCATCCTGAACTCGTTTTCTCACTATCACCACATAGCATTTGGTGCGACCTTGATTATCAAACTGTCAACGCTACCCGCGTCGGGGCAGGTGCGACGCTATACCGTGCCGAGCAACTACCGCAGCAAAGCGGATGCCAAAGTAGCTGTCATCTGTCACGCCGCTGAACAAGGCGTCATCGAATTCATTCGTTTTCGAGGAGAAACCTCGCCGGATGGCTACGTAAGTCCCTTTAACCTGGGCACCTTCAATCCAGATGCATCCCGAAAGCGAAAGCAATCTGGGTTTGCAGAAGACGTAGAGCAGGGTCAATCTGCAAAGAAGAGGCAGCGGACCAAACGGGGCACAGGGGCCAGGTCTCGACGCGGTCACCCCACTCCGATGGGGCAGCACCTCTCCGTCTGTGCGAGCAGCGACCAGACCCACGGTATTTCCGGCCTCGATGATATGGGTCTGTCACAGAGTGTCCCCGGGGATGGCTCGTGCGACCCATTTCGGTCAGGTGTTGGAGGTGGGGTTGGATCTGGTGCAGCTCGTCCTGTAGCGTATGGCCACGGAGTACCGTATGGTGCACAGATGTATGCACCGTCGTATCCTTCAGTACTGGATCCGAGACTCGCTGGGGGTGATGGTGTCCGCGCGCTACCGGCTGCGTACAGTAGTGGCCCATCACGTGCTGTCGATACCATGCCTCCTGAGGGTGGACCATCTCGTGCATGGCCTGGAGCTTCTTCACGCACGCTGCGTCGGCCAGCCAAGGATGTGGAATTGGAGCCTGGCGAAGTGGTGTCTTCGGCAGAATCAGAATTCTCTGTAGGCTCGAGCCGGAATGAGGATAGCGAGCTGCCACCCAGCGAAGAAGGTATGAGCTTTGTATTGACTACGCTACGCTCAGAGACTTACCACACATTCTCGCAGTGATTGGTCCGGACATGAGCGAGAAGGGAAAGGAAAGTGTTGATGTGGGGAATGCCTCGTGTAGGAGCAATGACAAGGGCAAGGGCAAGGAAACGTCGCTGACGAACACATCTGTCTCTCGCGACGGTCCCGGCACCGCGGTCACCGCGTCCCACGTAAAGAATCTGATAGGTGTGTGACTTGTCCATATGATCCCTGTCCTCCCCCCTGACACATGATTTCCCACCAGATTACTGTGCACAGCACCACTACGGTACCCCCTCGTTCCATGAGATGCAGCGCCAGGGTCAGCTTCAAGTATGGATCGTGATTGGCAGGGAGCGGTTTGATCTTCCGACGATGTATGAGACTGCGGAGGAGGGGCGGCAGCGAGTGGCAAAGCAGGTGTTGGCTCGGCTGTCCAAGGGGTCGTCGAGCTGAGCAAGCGAATGGTGTATGATACATAATGTCTTGGTTAGTGGAGCGCGTGGATGTTTGAGGTTCGTTGTGCAGCTCCATGTCGGCTGGAATGGTCATCAATACTGATTTTTCATAGAAATGCAGCTAAAATGACAACAGGTGGGCTTACACAACGGCTCATTGGTCAGATATTGTCCATTCTGCTCGATGGGCCTCCTGGAGCCTGAAAGTTTGATTACTTGGACACCAGCCTGGGCATGCGTGAACACCACCGTGTCAAAGTTGGCAAGGGAAACAGGGTCAGTAATCTTCGACGTCCCACTCTGCCACATGATTAGATTGAACTAGGTGGCGGACGTTGATCACTGAGATTCTGTAACGATCACGCCTCACTCCCCGTCGTTATCGTTAGCGATCACTCTCGGTCGCATCTCAACCCATGACTGACACTCGTTCTATCACTGTCGTCAACTGTTTTACTTCTCCTTCAGTCCGTTCGTCGTCCTACGGCTCATGCAACCACACGCTCGTTTGCTAAACCCTTCGCCCAACCTCGTTCCTTACCCCTGAACCATTTAGTACTTAAGGACCTCGTTTGTATCGAACTCAGGCAGTCTGAAAGATAGTCGCGCTCTCAGTGAGTTGTCTCTTCCTACCCTATCACCTGTTCCGGACCTGGGCCTGGAGAGCCCAAGGGACGAAGCCCCTTCCGACAAGGACGTCGGTGCAGCGCACAGTCCTGAAAAGGGGAAAGCCGCTTTGCCCGAGTCAAAGGGTACCCAAAGCGAGAGGGTCGAAGACCCCGCAATGCCTGGTGGCTTGCAAAATGATGAGGGACAACTGTCCTTGGATCACACTGCGTACGAGGAGACCTGAGTTAATCCAGAACCCTTGATCTGAGTCCACCCTACTATGGATAGTGAGGGATGGACAACCGTCGTTCGGAAAAAGAAACAGAGTGGCTACAGAAAAAGCCAGAATGATAATACTAGGCAATATGCAGCACTCGTATGCATGCACTTTATTGGAGGCCAAACAAAGCCTCACTGCTGATGAGCAGACAAGAATCAGAAACTGAGCAGCTTCCTCCAGTGCTGTTACTCAGTTTCTGATCCTTGTCCGCTCGTCAGCGGTGAGGCTTTGTTTGGCCTCCGAGTCCATTGGCCCTCCAATAAAGTGCGTGCACACGAGCGCTGCATAGGATTTGACCTAGTGATTGTTTTCGTTCAAGTTGCTCTTCTCCTTGTGTCATTAAGCTAGTTTCGACTAGTTACTGCCACAGATTCTGGACTGTGCCACAAGGGGGCCCGACGTCGCGTCCGAAGAGGCACTGACCATGACGTTGATGATGTCTCCAGCAGCGATGATGAAGTCGTCCTGTCCCACGCAGCTATATGTGCGACAATGACGACGACAGCAAGAAGGTGAGCTAAATCGTGGACACGATTCGACGCTTCCTCACCTTTGTACTGGAGGTGATGACCCCAGCTTGGAAAATGCCATTCAAGTGACTGCACGCACCGCCGTCGATACCGACCCAGGCTGTAGCACCAGCGCAGATTGGACCCGAAATCCCAAGAGCGGTGAAAGTGCCAGTAACGAACGGAACGAAAGGTTCCCTGTTGAGCACAAGAAAAAGGACATGACGTCTCAGGCAAGAAACGGTCCAGGAGATTGATGTGCATGCATTCGACTTGTTTCAAATCAGCACTAGCCCAGCTTTCACTCCATACGAGAGGGGCATCCTTGATATGCTTCTCAGCGGTTGATACGGACCGCGATGGGGACCCGCCAGAGTTGCAGAAACGAGCAAGGTGGAAATGGGCACGAGGCCTATGGGTCGACTTTGAAAGCACGGGTTAAATTGGGTACGGCAGCCGACTTTGAGCTTCAAGTTGCGTGAGCACTTTACTAGAGATCTCGCTGGCGTGCGCCGCTCACGTGTAACGTATTAGATACGGTGTATCGGCTGGACAACGGACCGCCCAAGTGCACGGGATCTTGTCATGTGCCCCGCAAACCTACGTAGTAGTCTCCGAGTCCTGCAGGTAGATCAAAGTGTCCAAGCCGTTCCTTCTTCCGTTCCACCATCGATACGATGTACATCTCCGAATCACCCCTCAAGGCCACCTACGATGACCAAGGCTACGTCCTCGTCCCCGACCTCATTCCATCCGACCTCCTCCCAGCCCTCCGCGCTGCCTGCGACCGTGTCATCGCCAAGACCCGCACGGGTGCCTGGCCCCACCGTCGCACGGTCGGCAAGCAGTTCCCCCCGTTCGACGATACGCACCCCGATTCATGGGGGGTCCAGCACGTGATGCATCCTGCGCTCGGGGAGCCCGTGTTTGCACAATGGTACACGTCCGAAGGCGTCAGGGCAGTTGCCGCGGCGTTGTTGAGGTGCGATGTGGGGTCGTTGCAGATGGGTGCGTTCGTTGTGTTGTCATCACTATGCCATCGTGCTCACTCAAAGGCCGGAACGCAGAGCTGTTCAATTTGCTGATCAACCCACTGAACCACGATTTTGCACTTCGATGGCATCGTGACGACGTGCGGGAGAACGCGACCCCGGAGGAGGAACGGAAGGCACTCGCGTCGTGGTCGTGTGGGGTACGTACCCCTCGTTCGGTTATGTCTTGATATCTGACTGGGATGGTCCAACGTACGCCCCGATCAGGTACAATGGAATACGTGAGTCTACATCGTTCAAACGTTCACCCCCCGGCAAAGAACCGCCAACGCTTACTCCCCTTGTCCGGCAACAGCGCGCTCTACGAAGATGCCTGTCTCTACCTCGTTCCGAAATCACACAAGGTACCGCGGACGGACGGACAGCGTGCACACTCGACGACGCTAGAACCACCACGCGACCCCCTCGCCATGCCAGGCGCCATTCGACTCGTACTCCAACGCACGTGTCCCTTTTCCGCGTGTGTGTGTGTTGTCTGTCGACATGCTGACGACCCTCTCTCAATAGCTGGCGAAACGGTGTTTTACAATTCCAACATCCTGCACTGTGCGACGTACGAGGCTAAACAACGTCGAGCGACGCTGCATGCGACCATGGGGGACACCCGAGGCGGATCGACGCGTGCGCGAAACGTGCTCCAGCATGGGCTCGAGTGGATGCAGGAGAAGCGGTTCCGCGAGACGCTCGATGAAGCTGGGCAGAGGATGCTCGATGCCCTGATCGAGATGCGGAATGGCGTCCAAGGAGAGGTAGGGTATTCGCTCACGGGTTAGGAGGTCCTGTATGAGATGAAGAGAGTCTGAGGCTGAGGTCGAACGTCTTGTGGGTGTAACATTCTGTTTTTTTGAGAGTACAAATTTTGATCCGTTGGTGGGATCCTGTGATATTCAACAGCCACCACCTTGAGTATACACTTTGATTGGCAATAATACAGATTGCATTGGGCTTTGCCGAGGGATACGATAGGCGCCATTAACTTTCACTTTCATCTTCAAAGTCATGGATGTGGATGCAGAGCTGTGACCCACAGGACAATGTACTTGCTACAAAGCACACGGGAACGTGCTCTACGATGGGCAGAGCATTCAGTGAGGGCACAGAATGACGCACATCCACCGGTCGACACGAGTGTCATGAGTGACTCCGACACCACCAGCCTGAGCTGGTACGGACATGGGTACACACCCTTTATGAGCCCACGATGCATCCGCGGCCATTGTTGCGCTAAATCATCGAACGTGAGCGACAGAGAAATGCAACGGAAACAACTCAACGGCCCCCTGGCGTAGTACGAATCGTGCTCACATGTGAATCGTGCAGGATTCGACTCGCTGGGAGTTGCTCCTAGGGATGGCAGAGCGAAAGACGACAGGATACGCTTGAGTACTCGAATGCTAGACGTCTATGAGTACACTTATTGGAGACTTTGTGGCCCGGTAACATGCCTTCCGGGTCCTTCGGATACATCGTGGTGGTGTTAAGTAATCGAGTTCGTTCCACCTCGCGCAGTTCGGTGCGATCCGACAGCTTTACAGACATCGTTAGTCGGGACGAGTCATTGGAGAACTTCGGACACGCTGATGCGGCTGCGAGATTCCCGATACACACCTCCATCGTACCGCTGCTCGTCGATGGCTAGACCCTCCGCCATCGCCGTCCACATGCGTAGCAGCAACTTGAGGAGTGGAGAGCGCGAATGAACAACTTGCGTGCGCCAAGCAAGGGAGAACCGTACAGGCTGTCGCCGCCAGCGTACGTCTCGGTGTCCGTTTCACTTTGACGCTGTGGGGGACGCCGTGGCCGGCGTTGGTCTGCATCACGTCGGCGATGCTGGGTGCAGCTCCGAGTCTGGGTGTGGATTAGACAAAATATCCACAAATGCACCTACGATGACACACCTTTATAATTACGGAGAGCCCAGAAGACGGTTACTGTTCTAGATTGACGCCCGGGCACGTGAAAAGAGTACATGAGGTATGCACAGGGATCCCATCGTGGCTTCGAGTCAGCAGCACTTGGGAGAAACAGGGATTTTATACAACCCAAGCTGCGTGCGCGAGTGGGCAAATGCTATTCCAAAGATGGGGAAATACAGGAGCGAGATATAGATACATACAACGAAATAGAATCTAGCTTGGATAAATCGAACATAAACATATACGTTGGCACAAATCGGAATGAGATAATCAGGAATATCTGAGAACGAGACGAAAGAAATCCTAACACTGACGCTACCTTATGACAGGAGGCTAAAGCTCGAGCTCGAGCACTCCTCGACACAAATCACTGGCTTCACATGACATGTTCTCGTGCCACAATGCCATTCCACCAAGGGGATGTGGATTGGGTGTGCAAGAGCGATGTTGCTTCCCAAACGTCCTGTAGCCACTGTGCAGCATTAGCCGCGTCGTGACTTTGCATCCCGAATTCCCGAGTGTAGTCGGCCGCCAGCCCTGGCTGGCGTTTCACAAGTACACTGCAACTAGATTAACAGGGCAGGATATGACGAGAAGGGCAGACATACCACAGGCAACAGAGGGATGCTCAGAGGCTCTAGGGACATCCATCATGATGATCGGCTCCATTCGACTAGAATGGTGACTTTGCCCTTGCAGAGCGTCAACACAGTGAGGAGAGAATAGCAGCCAAAACTCACTGGGACAAAGGTCGCAAGAAAGTATCGCGCTCTTGCTCTTGAAGGTTTTTCAGTGTTTGACTCCACGGTCGCCCTCTGATTGATTTTGCGTTTTCTAAAATTTTTTGATGTTTTTACTTTTTGATGTTGCGACCCATCGACATCGCTTCCGTCGTAGGTAGGGGTCAGGTGGTTTCCATCGTCGCCGCCTCTGTCGTAGGTATACGTCAGGAG
>JBBPJP010001099.1:0-10710 GCA_038088775.1 Boletus barrowsii
TGCCACTTCCTCCCCCTTTGTATTATACTCATGCTAATGCATATGGACAGCGGACGCTCTGAAAACTCGTCTTCGAATACGGGAATTCCCCGTGTTCCGATCGCTCACGATGATGACGATGACGATGACGACGACGACAACGATGGCTCGCCACGCGAAGGCGAGAGTTGGTTCGCAGGTGGCGAGCGGAGGTACACATATACGCGCCTGTCCCCTCTCTACTGACGTCGACCTTTCGATCAGCGGTATCTCTGTACAGAATCCGAACTCGCGCGGAAATGTGCCCGGTGGGCGGATGGTACAAGACATCCTCCGGCGTGCTGCCGAGTGCGTCATACATTGTTTGTGTGGTGACATCGGACGCTGATGGAGCATGACAGAATGTCTGCTGCGCGTACATCTCAACCATCTACAGATCGTGACTCGTCTACTGCCTTTAGGGGTGGTGGGCATACATTGGGGGGTGAGGACGTCGAGAGCACGTTCGTGCCCGACCCCGATGTACAGCTAGGTGAATCCAGAGCATCTCACGCGCGTGTGCGGCTCACTCGACTACTTTTTTTCAGACGATGAAGAAGAAGAAGAAGCTGCGCGGCGCAATATTACGTTTTGGCGCAACGGCTTCAGCATCGAGGGGGGCGCATTTTACAGCTACGCGGACCCCGAGAACGAGCAGTTGCTTGCGGAGATCAACACGGGTCGTGCGCCGGTGTCGGTGTTGAACGTCCGCCCAGGACAGCCAGTGGAAGTAGTCGTGTCGAAGCGGACTGACGAGGACTATGTACCGGAGAAACGGCCGTTTGGCGGGTCTGGGAACCGTCTCGGGTCGCCTGTCCCGGCTGTGACGACGAGCATGCCCGGGTCGTTCCCCACTGGACCGAGCGCACCTGAGAGTCGTACTGAGAGGACAAGCGTAACAACGCTGTTTGAGGTGGATCAGACACAGCCGATGACGACGGTGCAGATCCGGTTGGCAGACGGGACGAGGATGCCGTGCCGGATGAACCTCACGCACACGGTCGGGGACATTCGCCACTTTATCAATGCGTACGTTGTTGGGTATTTGGTGAATGGATGCTAACGTGCAGACAGGTCGCGACCCGAGAACATTATGCGGCCGTACACGATTGGGACGACGTTCCCGAACCGGGTTCTGGACAATGACCAGGAGACGCTCCAGAGTGCGGGACTGGCCAACAGCGTGGTGGTGCAGCGATGGGTGTAGACTAGAAAGGGAAGGTTATTCCCACGAGTATTGTACGAGCCAGCTTGTGTATGATTTTTTTTTTTCTTCTCGTCTTTGTCACGAACGATGGCGCCGTTCACGAAACCAGAGGCGGTCTTGAAGCAAGCAGAGGGTCTCGTCTCGGTCGGGCAGACCCACGCAGCCCTCCAATCTCTCACAGAAATGTTCACCTCGAAGCGCTTCAGGTCGACACCGCTCACCGCCCTCGAACCCATCCTTCTTCGCTTCGTCGAGCTCTGCGTCGATATGCGCAAGGGAAGAACAGCAAAGGAGGGCCTGATGCAGTACAAGAACATCGCACAAAACACGAGTGTCGCCTCCATCGAGGTCGTCATTCAGCGCTTCCTTGTACTCGCAGACGCCAAGGTCCAGCAAGCACAGGAAAAGGCCGACAAGGCCGTTGCAGTCGACGTCGACGATTTAGAGGCCAGCGAAACACCAGAGAGTATCCTCCTTGGTGCAGTCAGCGGCGATCAGAGCAAGGATCGCACCGATAGAGCCCTGGTAACGCCCTGGCTCAAGTTCCTCTGGGAAAGTTATCGCACGTCCCTCGAGACGCTCAAGAACAATGCCCGATTAGAAATGATATACCAGGTGAGCAGCCCTAGACATTTATGGTCAGCTACAACCGTCCGATCCCGTTCCATCAGCAAGTTGCGCAGCAGGCATTCCGGTTTTGTCTCAAGCACCAGCGCAAGGTCGAGTTTCGTCGTCTGTGCGAGACACTCCGTCTGCACCTCTCCAACGTTGCCAAATATGCACATCAGACCCATTCCATCAACCTCTCCGACCCAGAGATCCTCCAACACCACCTCGATACGCGCTTTGCACAGCTCAATACCTCGGTCGAGCTTGAGCTCTGGCAAGAAGCATTTCGCTCCGTCGAAGACATCCACAACCTCTTCACGATGGCCAAAAAAGCACCTCGTCCCGCCATGATGGCCAATTACTACGAAAAGCTCACGAAGATATTCCTCACGAGCGGGAATTCGTTGTATCACGCCGCAGCGTGGGGTCGGTATTATGCCGTCGTCACCAGCATAGGTGGCAAATCCGACGAGGAAATGAGTCGTCTCGCGGGTCAGGTGCTTGTCAGTGCCTTGGCTGTGCCTGTCGGACAACACGGGGACGAAGACGACGGGCGGTCCAAGAGCACACGACTCACTGCCCTGCTTGGACTCAGCAAGGCACCCACCCGAGCTGGTCTCCTCAAAGATGCCGTAAGTGTCACTCATGCTCAGGATTCCCTGTCCTGATCTTGTTCAGCTCTCGAGAGACGTCCTTCGCCTCTCTCCAACACCAATCAAGACCCTCTACAACCTCCTCGAGGCGTCCTTCGACCCCCTCACTCTCTGCACCTCCACCGCCCCGATCCTCGCGACTCTCTGTGCCAGCGACACACCCTACGCAGGCTACCGCCCCCTTCTCTCACGCGCCCTCCTCTCCCGTCTCCTCTCCCAGCTCTCACAGGTCTACAGTACGATCAAAGTGGGCACCCTCCTCGACCTCGTCAAGCCCCTCGATGACTTTGGCCCAGAACAAGTCGAGGCCTACTTCATGGGCTGCGCACGCCGTGGTGAACTCCGCATCCGTGTTGACCACGCCACCGAAACCATTTCCTTCATTGACGAGCCATTTTCCCACCCCGATGAGTACAACGCTGCAGGACCCAGCACCTCACTGCGCGACACTACCATCCAACCGTCGTCAACCGAGCTCGTGCGCATCCGCCTGAGCACACTCGCGACGGCGCTCCACAATGCATTGTGCGTGATCGACCCCGCGCCAGTCCTCTCCCCCGAGGAAGAAGCCGCTCGCCAGGCCGCCCAGTTCGCTGAGCTTGTCGCGGCTGCCAATGCCGAACGTCGCGCCCTCTCCCTCCGCAAAGCACTTGTTGCGCGCCGTAGGGAGCTCCTCTCCGAGCTGAGTGTGCGCAAGGAAAAAGAGGATGCATCTCGTCGTGCCGAGCTCACCCGCGCCAAGAAGCTTATCGAGGAGCAAAAAGAAAAGGAGGACGCCAAGAAGAAGGAGATCGAGCGTGCACGGCGCGAGATCGAGACGATCCGGTCGGAAGAGGCCAAGAAACTCGCTCAGGATCTCATGAAGCGTGGCGGGCTCAAGGTGTCCATCGCGGTCCGTCCGAGCATGCCTCGTCTTGTTGCGCACTGCCTTGCTGACCCTGTTTCCAGGATATGGAAGACCTGAGCAAGGACCGACTGATGCGTCTCCAAGTTGAGCAACTGGAAAAGGAGAAAAAGGACCTCAACACACGCCTGCGGATCGCAGCAAAACGGATCGACCACACCGAGCGCGCGTACCGCAAAGAAGAGCGCCCGTTACTCACCCAAGACTATGCTGACCAACAAGCCACCGATCGTGCGACATTCGAACAGCTTCAAAAAGCACGGATCGAAAACAGCCTTATGACGCACAATCACGCGCTCGCGAGTAAGAAACGGCTGGGTCGGATGCAGGATGAGTTTACGGCGCATCAAGAGACGTTGCTGGCTGCGCGTACGGAGGAGTATCAACGCCTGAAAGCGAGCGCCGCGAAGAAGATCGAGGAGGAAACGGAGAAGCAGCGCAAAGCATACGCAGCAGAAAAGGAGGCGGAGAGAAGGGAGCGCGAGGAGGCCGAGGCTACTGCGCGCAAGGCAGAGGAGGAGCGTCTCAGAGCCGAGGCTGGTGTGTATTATCCCACTCTTGTACCTGTCTATATGCACGACTCACGAGGAATTGGCAGAACAACGTGCCGCAGAAGAGGCCGAGGCAGCACGGAAACGGCAGGAAGAAGAGCGTATCGCCGAACAGCGTCGACAGCGCGAAGACGAGCGTGCCGCCGCGCTCGAGGAAGCGCGCAAAAAGGCACAACGTGAGCAAGAGGCCGAGGAACGCGCGCGGATGCGTTCGCAGGCCCGGACGACACCGGTAGCTGAAAGCGCGTGGCGGCGTGCACCGCCGCAGGCGCCACAGCGCACGCAAAGTCCGGCACCGTCGCCTGTGTCTGCGTCAGGTCCGCCCAAGATTGGGGGCGCTGCTTCCGGGGGGTGGCGTGAGCGCTTGGCTGCTAGGCAAGCGGGGGGGGCTACTGCTGCGACGTCGTCACCTGCCACAACCAACTCGGCACTGCCTGAGAGCAAGAAGGACACCGACGGGTTCGAGACGGTAGCGGAGAAAAAGGTGTGGCGACCCAAACGGGTTCAAAATCAGGCTTAGAGAAGCTTTCTCCTCGCCCTTTTCCGTCCTTCCTTCACAGCATGTACGGTGTTGGGATGACGCGTGCACCTCCCTGTTGTCTGTATGCGTTCATTCAATGTTCATCTCCATCTGATGTGTCGTTTGCTTTCTTTTCTTCCGATTCGATACCATACACTGTGCTATTGCAATGTGTTGTATCCTCTCATCGTCGGAAACCGTATTGTAATCATGCTAATGCCGTACCGAGGAAGATTTACCTCAGCTTTCAGTTCATTTACATCTTTCAACCTAACCACATTCAAAAATGTCCGACAGTCGAATCATCTGGTACTTTGTTCCAGGCACTCGGGAGCCTCAGTTATCCATTCAACGGGCTTTCGCAGTGTCCGACAAATCCCGATTAGCGGATATAATTAAAGACGCCCATCAGCTGGTTGACGCCGACGCCGTTCCATGGGGCTCTGCACGCGTCGCCTAACTGCCGGCGGTACTCCACACTCTCAAACTACTTTCCTTGTAAGCTGACCAGACGATTAGGAGGTTGCCATCGAAGTTGGGGGGTTCAGGAACCATTCTGATTGGTTTACAGTCGTTTCCCCTCATCTCAAGTATCCAGAAGAGAAAGAGACCGAGAAAATTATCTCTCTCGATCTTTTAACCGTTCACCAGACCAACTTGGGTTCAGAGTACGCGTTTAAAACACAACTTAACCTGACGATTGCCTGACGTTCCTAAGACCATGAAAGAGTAATCCTGCATGCGCGCACAACAACATTCCGCCCTTCGTCTATCGCCGAGGAGGTACTGGAATTCCGTAGATACCAAGAAGAGGAGCCCATTTACAACAGTCGCCCTGCAACCCATACAGGCCCTCCGATAACCATCTATGAGAAAGTGTTCGCAGACGTTGCACACAATCTTTCCCATCTCGACGAGCTCCCAGACAACGAGGACACCTTGAATAAAATCGGCGAACTCATCGTTGCCTCTCTCAAGATATACAAGTCCGAAGCTAAGCGTGAAAAAGCTCTCTACCAACTCATTGAACCTCTGCTCGGCGTCAAGTTGGCAAAGGTTTTCATGGTCGAGGTGGATACGCATAGTGTGATGCCGTCGCCATGGAAGGCGGAGCAATCTATCTGCATATTGAATGCAAGAACGAGTTAGGGATCGGCGGCATGGGGGACTTGCAAACAGCACTGACGCTGCTCAAGCATATCAGTGCACCCCAGGCATGTCCTGCATCATCCCATTGCGACGAGATTGCGATTGACACCTTTCTATTTAGTATACTCCCATTCACAACAAGACACGTTGTCCGTGCATCCACTTATGCATATCCGGACCGTACATTTTGTTCGCCAGCTCGATCCTCGTCGACATCTACTGCTTTCAGCCATTCACCGAGTTCATACATCTTGGGGAGTCGTTCACGACGAAGAAGGTCTTCACCATAGCGAAGCTCTTCGACGTATTCCGAAACGCGCTGAGCGAACTGAAAGATAGCTATGGGCAGTTGCAGTATCACGACCCGGACACAAAGGATTTTTCGCGCCTATTTCCAAACCCTACATACCCGGTCCCGCCCACTGGTCCACAGAATATCTTGCAAGGTCTTGTTTTCGAATCGCGTTTCGTCCCTAATGCAAGCTATCACATTTCTCGTCGTGCATTATTCCTTGCAAGACTCTCCAACGGACAACAGATCATCATCAAGTTCTGCGAGACATATAACCCGGATGCTCATCGTGCCGTGGAAAAGGAGGGTTATGCACCAGGACTACTCTTCCACGCTCACCTGCAGGGAGGGGGACATATGGTTGTTTTGGAGTACATTCAAGATGGGAAGGATGCGCATCTCGAGTTTCGAAGGCAGCAACTCCCCAACGATGTCGTCAGACAGATCAAAGCTGTGACTACTGCGCTCCACATGGCGGATCTCGTGCATGGGGATGTCCGCCGGCCCAATATTCTTGTCCGGAAAGTAGAGCAATTCAACACGGAAATGGATGTCGACTCGCCGCCCCCCCAGGCATATCGTGCATACCTTGTGGATTTTGATACAGTTGGTCGTGCAGGCGTGGATCGATACACTCCGTTCTTGAACAAGCAGATTCCATGGGCTCTAGGAATTCGTCCTGGAGGTTTCATGTATAAAATACATGATCGTCTGATTCTCCAGGAGGTGAGCGAATCTGGTGCACACTCCGTAGCACCTTATGTTTCCTCCAGAGCCGGATAACTTTGGTACTTTTTGCACTTCTAGATTCTGAGAGAACATACTTTGTACAGTATCATGTGAACTTTGTTACTTCGAGTCACTACAATTCTTCCATATCACGAGCGCCATCTGAATAGCCTCTCGTATCCATACCCGATTTGCCTCCACGTATACACTTTAGTACGTTGCGCGTCTGACGAAAGCGCAGGCCCAGACGGGTCATCCTTACTATGCCCAACATCGTGGCCACTCCAGGGAACCATCATTTCGATAACGCGAATGGATGGCAAGGACTTGATTGGACATCGGCGCCAGTACATCTTCGTAACATCATGGTACGTATTGTAGGACTGCCACGTTTCTTTCAGAATCACACATCTGGAGACAAAAGTCAAATGTTGGTCTTGCAAGATGGCAAAACATGCGAACCAGAACGTATGATACTCTGGAGCAGCAAATCATCGTGTTCTTTCTCCATGAGACCGCCAGGACGAACCCCCGGAGGCCAATGGATAGCCATGTCCAAGAACGGAGTGTACCGACCCACGCTCGCCAGATCAACGCTATCAAAATCCACGAGGTAGGCATGATATGCATGGCGCGCCGAGTCAACATCTGTAGCTACTTCGGATTCCTGTTCCTTCTTGATCAGGATGTTGGGTCGGCGAACATCACTGTGAACGAGATTGATATCATGCAGGATAGTAATTGCGGCTTTGACCTGTTTGACGACATTGCCGGGGAGCTCTCGGCTAAACTCGTGGTTTGCATCTGACCCATCAATAAACTCCATGATGGCCATATGGACTCCTCCCCATAGCCGAGTGTGGAAGAGTAGCTTAGGTGCAAGACCAGCCTTCGCCACAGCGCGATGGGCATCTGGACTATACTTCTTGGAGAACTTGACCAAGACCCGTTGTCCACCAAGGTTTGCAAGGAATAAAGCACGACGAATACATCAGCAAACCTACATTTTTTCTGGGTCATTGAAATCAATGACAAGACTGACAGGCCTGAATGGCCTAATCAATGATAGATTGACCTGACTGACTGACCTGATTTACTGACAAGCTGATAAGCTAATTTATTGAATGGACTGGTTGACTAACTAACTATCTAGCTGACAAATTGACAAACCTGACACACCTGACTGACTGACCAACTGACCAACTGATGTGACTGACAGAGATGACTAACTGATCAGCTGATGGGCTGATGGGCTGAATTGGCTGATTGACTGACAACCTGACTGACTGATAGACTGACATGACTGGTTGACTGGTTGACTGACTGACTGATGGGATGACAAGACTGACAAGACTGACCAGATGATTAATTGATTGACTGGCTGGACTGATGGGACTGATATCACTGGTGAATTGACAAGCTGATATGCTGATAGCTCTGAGAATGCTGATAGCAATGAATTACTTATGAATGATAGTACTGATAGCATGCTGTCAGTCAAGTCAGACAGCTCAGCAAGGTCATTGATTTTGATAACTCAGAAAAAATGTGGGTTTGCTGATGCACAGTGTGTACAGGAAAAAATTATATTGTTTGTATGGCATTTAAATTCATTTTCAAACATATTTTATAACACTGTACAGTGGGGGACCTATCTGTGATACTGTGTCACTATAAAGCACTGTGAAACACTGTACAGCACTATACAGCAACTAAGTGTTTTGCTATGAGGGTCTGTTTGCACATTTAATGTGCGCGAAACTTTTACGAGAGGGAGCACAACTTTTACGACCGGGAGCACAACTTTTTACGACTGGGGGCGCAACTTTTACGAGGGAGCACTACTTTTCCAGATGAGCGCAATACTTTTCCGGAGGGGAGCACTACATTTTTCAAATTTTCAGTTGGAAATGCAGTAGTACGTGTAGTAACATATGGATGGTGAATATAGATGCTATAGCAGACGTATAGTAGGGCTATGTTACCCACTCCGTGAACGTAATGGTGGTGATTCCGTGTTGGTGGAGTTGGCCGTGGTGACACTCCATTTGCTGCATTGTCGTCATCATTGAGAGTGGTGGCAGGGGCACCATTGCACCTGTGTCTGCATTGTCCTCGTCCTCATCATGGTGGTGGCCACATCGACGACAATGACAATGACAATGGATTTGTGGTGGTGTGGGGACACTGCTGCCATGTCATTGTTGTTATTGACAGTGGTGGTGATGCATTGACAATGACGAGACCGTGTTAGGGACACCACTGCGGCTGCATCGTCCTCATCGCCACCTCGCTGCCATGCCACATCATTGTCATCCACGATGGAATGGTGGTAGTGGGGACCCCATGCACTTGCCAATGGTCATGTTGTTTTGATGATGGTGAGGAGGGCCCTGTGTCATCATTGTCATCGTGAGGTGGCGGCGGCGGCAGTAGTGGCGATGGTGATGGCATATTGGCTGCATCATCACGGTCATTGTGCCACGTCGTCATTCATGACAACGTAGTGGTGGTGTCGACGACACGGCTGTGATGATGGTGGTGACCCCACCAGTTGGCTGCATTGTCACGGTCATTGAGTGGGCATACCCATGTCATGGATGGTGACAAGATGGCGGTGGTGGTGGTGCATGGTCAATGACGACAGGGTCATGGTGGAGACAACCTGGAGCTGCATCGTTAGGGCCTGGATAGCAACCGAACCCAGGTCCAGTTTCTTCAAAAACCCAGTCTCCACATGACCTCAGGACTGGGGTGGAGCTTCAACATTGAATGCAGCTGAAGTGAGCAAGCCGAGATGCCAAGAGCAGGTATACTGCGTGAAACAGCGCTCACCCTGTGCCACATATCCTCCTTCTCTGTCGTTTCCATGCCTCCCAGATGGACCAGTCGAACATCCCCCCACCAATCTGGCTCAAAAGGAAGTAAAGGGAAAGAGAGAGCCCCTGATGCAGAAGATACTTCCCCCTCTGGCAGTGATAGAAGTCAATCGGCCGCAAAATTGGGACACACTCACTGGATGATTGAGGATGAAGATTTTCTTATCGAGAACATAGCGACAAGCAAGGCGATGGCAATGATGGGGGATGGTCAAACGTTTAGGCCGGTATTCTGGACTGAGGTGGCTAGCAAGTTCCCTCAGCCTGTTCACAGAAAGGCCAAGATGGCCGATAGCTGCAAAGAAAAATGGAAAAGAGTACGTGACAATTTTGTTACTCCCTTCTCGTTTCTGATCAGTTGTAGATGAAGAATATGTTCGACATTGTTCACAAGATCGCGACATCAACAGGACTTGCGTACTCCCTAGAAAAAGGCGCGGACGTCTGGCCAGAAAGTCAGATTGTCTGGGACGAGATCGTGAAAGTAAGTCCTTCATTCCGCGACATTTATCTCTTGTTTATTGTAAGCACAGAATACCAAAGGCACATCCCGATTCAAGTACAAGGGGTGGGTACACTACAAAAAGATGCTGACCGTGGTGAAGTCGAAGGGCAAGGGGAACCACAAGAAAGCCCCGCTTCACATCATTGAATCGTCCATGTCAGCTTCACGTCTGGGCCCCTCATCCGCTGCATCTTCCGCTAATCCGACTTCTCCCTCGTTACCAATACCACCGGCTTACTTGCCGACATCGTTTGGACCCGCTGCTTACTCGCCAACGTCTGGTTTACCACTGTCGTTTGCTCCTCATCCTCAAACCTCTCCTGTGTATCCACAGCCATCGTCTTCCAGCATCCCACCTGGTTTTCTCCTGCCATCTGTTCCTTCATCATATGTCAGCTTATCTGCAAGTTCTGTCAAACCATCCTCAAGCATTTTGGCCCGCATAGGAAGCTCGGGCAAGCGTAAGGCCAATGACGACGACGTATCCATGGTGTCAGCCCTGGGCCCATCAGGATCAGTGGTGAGTGCAGTGTCTGCATCAGCAAACCTACATTTTTTCTGGGTCATTGACAAGACTGACAGACCTGAATGGCCTAATCAATGATAGATTGACCTGACTGACTGAACTGATTTACTGACAAGCTGATAAGCTAATTTATTGAATGGACTGGTTAACTAACTAACTAACTAGCTG
>JBBPJP010001100.1:0-10710 GCA_038088775.1 Boletus barrowsii
CAACCACCTCAAATCTATTCCTCCTCTCCCATATGGAAAAGTCTTGTGAGTTTTCCACACAAGTCTGTGCTGGTGCTGTAGAAACCCTGGGATTATATTCCATTATTTCCTATCCCATTTTCTACAGCGATAAACTTGTCTGGCAAGCAATCATTGATGGATGCTGAAGCAAGCTGAGTCAATACCTCCAACAGAGCATGGTTAACCAGTTCAACAAGCATCAGGATGGCCTAGGGCTCCATGGAGTCGGAGGAAAACCAGTTGTATTCATGAAATCGTCTTGAGTCGCAGTGCTCGAGTCAAGCATCATTATTTTCGATCACAAATTATTATTACTCTAATATCAAATTTGAAATACAAGCAGAGAGTTGAGTTATTTCATTGGACGATGATCACATGACTGTGAGATCCTGCTCACCCCCTTTACACTGTGACCAATTTTACCAGTCTGTCTATCAATGGTTCTCCAACAGATATCCTCTTTTAGACAGACTGGTCATGAGTCTAGCGGGGTCCAGGTTTGCCCGCAGGGGCCTGTGGTAACTTACATTCTTGGTGTTCAACATTTCAGACCATACAATACTGCAAATTGTCCACATGCACCAAAGTAGTTGACCCTTACTCCTCCATCCTACTCCATCCCCACACTTGCATTCTGTATGCTTGTCAACACCTTGCAGTACTTAAGCTTAACCATGCTGCGAAAACTTGGCCTGCTCGGCATCCACACCCACAGGACTTTGCATGACCTACGTCACAACCTTGCTCAATGCATGCTGCATCAACTTGTAATTCTTGTCATGTGCATCATCAATAGACCGACGGCAGAATAACTTTTGAGTGGTTGTAAAGTTGAACTAGACCGTGGTGAGAGGGATCAGAACAGAGCACAGCGTGATGAGGAAGGAAGTTACCTGGAGGCTGGAGCATGATGTGACTCATCTTGAAGATGATGTCATGCTTCCTGCATATGATAGGGAACAGCACAGGTAAACCTGTGGGTGTCCGCGCCCATACCCATACCTGTACCTGTCATGGGTATGGGTACAAAACCCATGGGTTGGTGCCAGCTGATGGGGTGAGAGGGCATGAGGCAGGGATGAAGGCATGTTGTCATTGTTTCGGTGGCACAGGTGGTGCCACCGTGCCGTCATCATCATTGACATGGTGATGATGATGGTTGTGGCACAGTGTTGCTGTTGTTTCAGTGGCATGGGTGGTGGTGGTGGTGGTGGTGATGGTGATGGAACGGTGTCGTTGTCATCAGGGGTACAGTGGTGGTGGTGGTGGTCCCGTGTTGTTGTTGTTGATGTGGTGGGGATGGTGGTGGTGGCGCAGCATCATCATTCCTGTCGCTTCGGTGGCATGGTGGTGGTGGTGGTGGTGATGGAATGGTGTTGTTGTCATTGCCGTTGCCATTGACATGGTAGTGGTAATGGTGGTGGTGACACGATGTCACCATTGTCATCATGGTTGTGGTGATGGAATGTCATCATCCATTGTCATCGCCATTTCAGTGGCACAGGTGGTGCCAATGTGCTGCCATTGTTGTTGTTGTTTCAGTGGCACAGGTGGTGCCACTTTACCGTTGTTGTTGTTGATGATGCAAGGGTGCAGTGGGCACTGTGTTGCTGTCATAGTGTGACCGCAACTTCAGCTTGCCGCTGGCTCAGAGCCATTAGCTGATACCGGTTTACCGGGCTGTCACAGTGCTGAGCCTTTTGTTTCCCACACAGCTTGCAAGTTGTGACTCAGGTACCGAAGCCATGGCTTGTCGATCAACTGAGTCTCAGCTGAAGCACTGTAAGCACAACATACTGTATACCTATACTCAGCGAGTTGGGTGGTAGACGAAAGATGGATATTATATGTACCTAGCCTACATAATACAAGTATATACAGCTGGCAGGAAAGGAACACTTCCCTAGGGCTAAGTCGCTGAACCTCATTCTCGGCCTATTGGGTCCTCATCTGACGTTGTGCGGACATGGGTGGTAGTGCGGTCAAAAAGCAGCGACATAGTGAGATAAGAGGCACAGTTGACGTCTCACCGACGGGTCTGGGCAGAAGGAGGAACAGCATAAAGCAAACAATGATCAGTCACCTACTGGGGAGTGGGGGTTGCATGCATATAAATTGTGGCATAATAAAAAGGTAATGCGTGTGGGTGCAGTCCTGGTCAGGTACATGCTGACAGCTAAGTAAACCAGCCATGGTAATAGGAGGACATGGAGTTGAGATGATGCCAGTGTATCGGCTTGTGCGAGGCACAGAACCCCAACTAAGGGGTCGTTCGCCTACAAGCGTGCATGGACTGAATGGGACTGGGACGGGAAGGTGACAGAGGGCAGATTGAGAACAAGATGGATGCGCAGGTATCATGAGTGGTGCAAGCGCCTCACACAATGCTGTGGTCTTGCGTCAGTGTCTTGTCATATCTTCCATCAACTGAGACCGGGATGTCCAATGTTCATTGAGATCTGAAGGCTATCTAGTTGACAGCTAGCCACAGGCTAACCATTGAGCTGATTGGCAGATCTGAGAGGGAGGTGGCATGGCCAATTGCCTTTGAACCAAGGATACCAGAGAGGGACCAGGGGATGGTGTGGCCAGACAACCTGAGGGACATGCTGCGATGATGGAGTTGTAAAAAATGTGGAATAAAAAAATGTGATGCTAAGGGAAGAGGGGCGAGCTCATTCGGGTCTAAGACCTGATTGATATCTACCTCCAGTCTAGCAAACTTGGATAAAACCTTTGTTCGTACCGCGGAAGGTACTCGTACCCCTCATGGTGTAGGAGAATGGGAAAAATAGAGCTTACTCATTCTTCTTCTTCACGTGAGCCAAAGCAAATGGGAAACCCGTTCCCTTCAAGAATAGAAACCAAGGATTTGTTGTCGTATACCATAAAAAGAAAGTCCTCGCTTTGTAACCCCGTCTTAGGGGGAAACCCAAGGTCCTCTCTGGTAATCCTAACGACACATGCCTGCCGACCAGTGAGAGCGGGATTGAGCATTTCTGCCCGGCAATCCTCCACAGCATAGCAAGCCAGGAGTTCTGGCCTGTCTAGTGCCATGATCTCGTTGCTGTGGACTTCGGGAAGGGTCCCGAAGCTCCGGTACTGGAACACGGTGGCATTGGCAAGGATTTGGTTGGTGAAGGGGGCAGCCATTGCATGGTTCTGGAACATTATCAGCCCTTCTCCCAGCTACAAGTAGTGGATTTAGAAGAGGCTGAAGGGCCCGGTCCATCTCTTCCTCAGTGATACGCCCTTGAGGCATCCTGATAGGAAGAGGTGGGATGACAACTTCATCCACTGGTTGTGGAGTGACTGGTCTAATCGGAAAAGGGTAAGGAGGAGCCGGGGCATGTGCGTCAATGTGCGGAGCAAACTGAGGCGCCCGGTGGTCCTCATAACCCAGTGGATCCAACCAAAAATTATGTAATAAAGGTGATGATGACTTACTCCGTAAGCAGGTGGTCTGTTTGGACGATTGAGAGTATGGATTTCGTCTAATGCAGATGCCTGATAAGAGATAGTATGAACAGTGTTAGTCACCCGAATTTGGATCGCAATGTTCTGAGTAGAACCAGTAGAAAAATAATGACACAGAATAACAAATGTTTGGGCGGTTATGATAAAGAAGATGTTGCGCTGATACCAGCCTTCAACTTCAATAACCCACGCACCAAACTGAATGAAGACTGAAAGGCACCATAAAAAAGCACCCAGACCTCCTGGAAAAGTGAACACTGGAAAAGAAAACGGCATAATAACGTAGAGCCTTTTCAAGCAGGGCTCATAACCTGTAGAAAATGGGATAGGAAATAATGGAATATAATCCCAGGGTTTCTACAGCACCAGCACAGACTTGTGTGGAAAACTCACAAGACTTTTCCATATGGGAGAGGAGGAATAGATTTGAGGTGGTTGGGTAGATGTAGTGGAGTAAGACTCAACACTGAGATCAGAAGAGAGAACTGAGCTGTTCAGTTATTGTTACCAGGCTGTAAGGCCTGGTTTATATACATGTAAGATATATTTGTACTTGTGTACTCCTATACTATGTATGGTAAATAGAAAGTCATACCATAGAACCCTATGGAACATCATGGAAGAATATGTCAGCAAGTCTGACATATGCCAAGACACAATAGGTAAGCTATCGGCCGGTCTTACTAAGTATGAGTAATCACCGACATGTCATATCAGAGATAAGAGTCTAGACCGTTGATAAGAAGATAAGAGAAAGGCTAGACCTTTAGTCACTGATTCTCAACAATCGTAACCTTGAATGATGAAGAGAAAGTTGATGCACTGCGAGCACGCCCCCTTGTTTCGATCCTCACTCATGGGCACATCGTTCCACGTGTTTTTCAGCTTCGGGCATCCCTTGCAATGTTACGCCACCAGGACTCGATCATCATTGCTGGTACAGGCTCTGGGAAGGCACTATGTCTGCTGATTCCCATCCTCCTTTGTCCGGAATCAATCTCGATTACAATATCCCTGCTGAAGCACCTCCAAACGACCCAGGTAGGCACACTATTGACTGAGCCTTCGCTGGGGCAGAATCCCGTTGCTTGACGAATGTGGACATCTTGATATTGATATTGTCCCAACAGAGCACGTGAAGGCCATGACTGATATGATGAGCACGTTCAATGCTCCATGATGCAAGTTGATCCAGTAACATCGTGAGTGACGTGAACGAGGTGCAAAGGCCACACTTGTGGAGGGCCTCTATTGTCTGACGCAATGCTCTGTTCGTCCACAGAAACAGTGTAAAAGGTATCGCAAAGTATTGAGCGTGTTGTGATCATTCCTTGGCCAGTTGAGTCACAATGATATTGCATGCCTTGGTAAAACACAATCTATTTAGTATCTAGACAAAACAGCATTCGATGCATACAGTAGCACACGACTTGATTCTATTGTTCTCCCTTGCGCGTTTCGTTTCCGCAGCAACACACAAGAGGTGCCCAAGGATCGGGGCAGTGCTGTCGACGAGTGGACCGATAACCGTGTCGACATCCCATGCCAAGAGGTTCTCGGGGGTGGTGCTTTTGATCGTCCATGCGAGCGCAACTTTTATATTGTCCATCTCCTTTGAAACCTTGTCCGAAACGAGTTCGATCGCTTGTGGTTCCATCCAAGAAAGAAAGATCGGCCGTCCTCGTTTGTCTTCGAAGATGCAGTCCAATAGCTCCATTACTTTTCCAGACTGATTCTTGAAGAAACGCGCTCGATAGGTCTTGAACTCTTGGTCACTCAAACGAAGGACGTCAAGGATGAATTCGAGGAGCGAGATGCGGCCATCTCGGAGGATTTTTAAGGCCATTTGGAGGCGTTCGGCACGAGTGTAACATGCGCCAGTCCCATCCGTGTTATTGTTATGGTTCATGATGTGTGACGGAAGGGAAGGATGCGAGGATCTGCGACTACAGCGAAGGCCAGCTTACAAGGGACTTAGCTAACGACCTGGCATTTCGGGCCGATGTCATCAGACGGAAGGACCCAATAAGGACATGGCAATCACATGACTGTAAGATCCCCTTTACGCCACGACCAATTTTACCAGTCCGTCTATCGACGGTTCTCCAACGGATATCCTCTTTTAGACAGACTGGTCACGAGTCCAGGACCCCGCAACGATTGTAACATCTCGTACGTAGACATGAAGTCCATTTGTACGAAAAAAAAAAACAAAACAAAAAAACAATGACTCCATTTATTGACGAGCTACTGCTCACCGGCTGGTAAACGTGCTGACATTTTACGATCTTGGATGGTTTAGCAGGTTAAGTGTTTGATTGCCTACCGCGTTTCGTCATTTTCGGGCCTGTTGTGATGCACGACACTTTGAACACGCTGCTAACGAGTAGTAATCTTATTGTTACCCAGGCTTTGTCCACTACGCATTGGGGGTGTTAACTACACTTATCTTGACTCTCGTTATTCAGCCTTTGCCGCCTGCTGTGCTAGCTTATGGACCTCGCCATCTGGAAAACACACATCGCAGAGTACCTGGTTGGGTATTTGGTTGCACTCCTTTGCAAGGGTTTTTCCGTCCATGAACTCCATCGCCTGATAGACCTTGCACCTGTCACTGTACAATAGTTGATCCAGCTGCCAACGCATGTCAACTTCTGCACAACTTCGGATTGATGGACCAGCTTTTCCAGTCGTGAAGAACACGTGGGACTCCGTCCCATCCCTACCAGCGCGCCCAGCTGCCTGCAACACTGACAGGAGACTGTACTTCGGTGAATGGATAACAACGAACCGGACATTGGGTTTATCCACTCCCACTCCGAATGCCGAAGTGCACGCCATCATCTTGCTTTCCCCATTTTCCCACCGTTGCATGTTGAATTCCTTCCCATGGTGGGACTTGGGAAGTTTGCTGTGAAAAACAGGGCATTGGTTTTCGACGGAAAACCGTTCCGCCTCATCACATGAATTAAAAAATATGAGCATCCTTTCCCTCTCCTTCAACCTTCTGGCAAGGGTGTGAACCAAGCTTCGAAGGCCAGTCTCTGCCCGCGTAAAGATCGTATGTAGTCCGATCTCCTGCCGGTTTGTGGGTGACCGAATAAAAGCTGTGTTCTCTGGTTTCATGTTGTATGGATCCAATAGCTGCTGCTGTAGTGTAGGAGGGGCTGTGGCAGAGAGAAGATACAGCGGCATCTCTTGGTCAGATGCCCAGCATGCAAGCCTTTTCCAACTGGCCTCACGATCCGGCGGGCAGGAGAGTATGTCGTGGTGCTCATCGATGAACATGGCAGTGAATTTCGGGGCACCCTCCTTAATCACCTGACTGCACGATGGGTCAACAGCTGGAATAACAGACATCGGGAGGCGCTCACTTGCGAAATTTTTGGCACCCAACGTGCTCAACCTGAACAAAGAGGATTTGCACAACCCGAGGAATCTCCCCGTCCCCGTATTTGACTGCTTGAAGACCGTGCCTTCGCGCGAGCTCGCATTGTTGGTCCAGGAGCACTGTGAAAGGACAAACGACGATGAATCGCGCCTCCGGGTCCAGCATAGGAGGTATAAGCCACAACATGCTTTTCCCCCCGCCTGTCCGCATGGTTATCAAACCATCCTGTCGCTTTCGCATTATCAAGAGGACAGCCTCCATTTGCGACTTGCTCTTCTCGTGCGCAGTCGGGTCCTGTAGCAGCTGTTGAATGGTACCTCTGATGTTTTCCCGGAGCAAGTCGTCAGCCCCTTGATCACGATGTCGAATGTTCTCCAACAGGAGATTCTCCACTGCATAGCCTGGCAGCTTTAAACCCAGTGGAGAAGAGTGGAGTACTGAGTAGCGATTCACCTGGCCCTCGTCGTTCCCCTTCAATAGCACCTCTTGCTCGCAACCGACCCTGTTAAGCCGCACCTTCTTCTGTGGTCGTGAGACCATTGTCTCCTCTTGGGTGATAGCTGTGGGTGTGGCTGTCCTCTTTCGCTGCATGGGAAAGAGCATCGGCGAGGTGGTTGGATGCAACAGATTAATGGTGAAGGAAGAAGATCGTTTCTCTAAGCTGGCCACATTGTCGTCCAAGTGAGGAGGCGTCCTAGCCTCCTGAAAGCCTTCACCTGCAGTGGGTGATAATGTTCCTCCCCGTAAGGTAGCAAGCCTCTTGATGTTATCAGCCGTCAGGCCAATGGTTGCCAGCCTGCTCATGACGGAGTCTGCCACCATGTCAGAGACTTGGGCAGCTAGCTCCCTTGCGTCGAGAAGCTTCTCGGATGTCGCAATCGTTCTCCTAGTGTGCACCGGTTCAGGAGGCTTCTGAGGTCCCATGCCCAGCAGGCTGGACCACTGCTTGGCCAACCAACGATGCCGAGCCAGGCTGCTGGGAGAGAGGTGAGGCACTGCACCCTGAACAACGGCGTAGTGGGTAAGGTCTACTTCGGTGGAATGATCGGCAGCCTCAGCGAAGAGATCGTCAGTACAAACAGGAAACATCTCATCGGGAGAAATAAACTCCCGCCCCAGGGTTATCATCCCTTGGCGAAGATCGCTTGCACCCCAGGCGCATTGAAAAAGCTCCTGATTGCGCCTCTTTACGGTGTCGTAAAAAGTCTCCGCTGTGATTCTGACGCCTTTTTCGACACAAAGGTAACTGATTTTGTTGTGGAGGTTAGACTTTCAACCAGAAATAGAAGACACAGCGGCAAAGCTTACGTGCGGTACAATGAGCGGGACTCTTCACCGTAAACGACTCCAGCAAGGATGGCCTGTGTCTCTCTCTGCCCACTGCCCAACAGCACCAGCAAAAGATCCCGCAGCGGCTCAGCTAAGAACGCAGGGATGCAGTTGTCCCTCCCCTTCATGTGGGTGGTTTTGCTGTATCTGCCAAGGAACATAGCCTCGTTTCCCTGGAAGATTAGGTTGCGAGGCCTGTCCGCATTTCGCAGCTGGATCTGCAGAAACTGCCTGACACGGGTAGACAGCTGTGTGCCAATAAAAAGCGCGTAGATGACATTTGCCCACATCCTGTCGGAACGATGGAGGAACTCCTTGATCGCTATCTTGTCCCAGTCCCAACGACCATTTCTTGCGAAAGAGCCAAGCTTCCAGTTTTGAACTGATGAAAAAAAGAACGCGTGCCTGCGATTACCGAACGGGGTTTCTTCAAGGAAGGAATAACCCCTGTCCGTCTTGCCCAGATCATCGATGACGTGTGACTCGGACATGTCGGGCCAATCATCTCGTTGACTGAGATATAGGAATGCAGCTTTTACTTCCTGTATTAATCTTGCCATCCCGTTTCGAAGGCGGTCAAGACGCAGCGTCTCCGTGCCAATGGAAATCCAAGCGTGGTCAGGATCGACAAAAACATTGGGATCCTGCATCTGGGAACACGCTAGTGCGGATGCCACTTGTTGAAGCTCCCAGACCATGTTGAAGGTGGTTGGGGTGCCTAGCTTCAGCGCCAGGTCGTGCAGCCGACCAACACGGCTGAGGAACAGGGACCTATGTCAGTGATGCACTCACAGTAAACACTAACCCACTCACTCAACAGCGTCCTCCGTCTCATTCATTGGCTCCTCGCAAGCAAGAGATTCATACAGTGTCACCAGTCGACAGAAATATTTGAGCTTTGCGAGCAGCGGTGTGAGACTAGTCGCGTCCATGAACGACCCGTCATCGCGGAGGGCCATTAGCCAGATGAAGCGCCGGATTGGATTATCCCAGGCCCCTAGTTTCCTCGCTTCAGGGATATACACGAGCGACCAGCAAAAGGTCTGATACGCTAGAACGGCCTCCGTCTTGCTATCCTGCGACTGCTCCGTTGCATCCCTCACCAGATGCTCTATGAGAGCTCGCAACTTCTCCTGTTGAGTCTTTGTGAACATGAACTGCATTTTGAATTCATGGCCGCTTTCTTTTCGCACCATCGCCCTAACCATTTGCACAAAAGATGCTAGGTAGTTGTCATTGTCGCCAGAGAGAAAGCGGAAATATTTCGATCTGCGTTCAGAGAAGTATTAGCGCAAGCGACATTTGGCAAAAAGGACTTACTGCTCCGGTGAGAACCCTGGACCATTCAACAAAACCTTTGCAACAGTGAAAGCGTGGGGCATCTCCTGCAACAACTTCTTCGCGTGGCTGTGGTGTTCCTTCACCACGTCGTCCAGAGATTTCAAGATTCCTCCATGCTCTGTTGGCTTGTGCTTCTGTTTGATCCTCCACGCCGCCTTTCTCTGCTCGCCATCCCTCCGAATCTCTTCATGAAACTCGTCCCACAGCGTGATCTTCAGAAGCGGCGGGCGATCGCGGTCCGAACCTGCCGTAAATACTGGGTCTTCTTTCACAGAAGGCAGAAACTGGAGGCGGAGGTACTCTCGCATGTCGAAGTCGCTCAGTGTGGTAGTGGTCGTGTCCACCTCGAAATAGAGCCGGCCCAGTCCTTGGAAGATTGTTTGGACCATCGTCTGCTCACGATCCGTATTGTGCGCCAGTCCTTGGCCATGCCGCAATCTGGCATGCTTTAGAAGTGTTTGGAAATCGCGAACGCTGTAACTGCAGTTCAGCGGATCTGCCCTGCAGCTGTACCCTGGTACTGGAGCCGCGATCCCTCTGACTGGGGGGCCGCCTGCCAGGGGGATGGGTGCTTGCTCAGGCCGTTGGCACACCCCATGTTCTTCACAAAAGGCTTGGAACACCTTTTTTTCTCCTCTACTTGTGGAGACACTGTGCTGATTCTTTGCATGACCCAATGCAGCTTCTGAGCACACGCCAACTTCACATTGCTGGCAGATGAGCACCAACAGCTTTGCGTGCAGGCATAAACCGAGCCGATCGAGGACCTCCCCACGTGTCACGTCATTCTCTTCAGGAAGAAGTTTGACAACCCTTCGCTTTCCTTCATTGTTCAGGGCTGTTGTGAGTGCCCCAACCCAGTAAATAGGTATCCAAGAAGCTTACCCTTATCACTTATGCTCTCTTCTTCCTCAACCGGCCGCTCTTCTACATCAGACCTGCGGAGAGGACCCTCTGAGCGAGGGAACACGAAAGGTGATTAATTTCAGCGAGTCCTTCCATAGGTTGTCAGGCTTTCTCACCCACGTCCGGCGGATCAGAGAAAAGCTCTACTCCAAGTGCTCCAGGAGTACCTGGAGGTGATTCTTCTGCCAACCGGTTTCCTGAGATCGAGAAGAGTAAGTACTAGGCCTTGCGTTAGTTTCAATACA
>JBBPJP010001101.1:0-10699 GCA_038088775.1 Boletus barrowsii
CCATTCCCGTGCAGCCGCCTTGCTTGAACTCTCCATGTTTCCGACGAACACCACATGCCAAGGAAGGTTCTTTAGATCGGCTGGCAATTGACCTCGTAGCTTCTGCACGCCGGGTTCCGGTGTCGTGTGTGTTGGACTGATGGTTATTTGAAACGCATAGATCCCGTCGTCGCGTATCAAAGCACCATCGATACCTGGGTAACCCGAGGTTCCAGGCCAATAGTACGGAAGCTCCTTCCTAACCTTGAGTACCTTTGCGCTTTCGGAAGTGAGATTAGTCGTCCTATATAGCTTGGTGAAATTGTCTGGTTCACGAAACCAGTGGCAGTCTATGGATTTGTTTGCTGTAGAAATGAAGCAGCGGAACCAAGCTTGGTAGATGAACCCAGCTGCCTGTCGAGTGTCGTTGCATTGGCTGAGAGCAGTAAAGAACTCCAACTTGATGGCATTGCTGAGCCCTTTGAGTGCCTCCCCTAGGATGTTTAATATGGTGTGCGTGGGCACGGTAGCGCAAGTTCGCGTGCGAGCGATGCTCGGCGTAGCATAGTCTGCAGGCCGACAGAAATAGTATCGCGACGGAACATCCGAACCCTCGGGAAGGTGTTTGCCTATTATTGCTTCGAGCGCGCCCCGACAATCTCCGATAGCCTGTCTGGCGGAGTCACGGTACCAGGCTTCGATTTCCTGATCCGGGTCATTAAGGTATATCACCAATGTTCTAGGACTTCCACCCCACTTCCTCCCAAGATCGAGCATGCGCTGGACGTTGTATCCTAAAAGATTGCTGGTCCTCTCATTAAATTTAGCTTGGGAGAAAGAAAGAGTATCGCGCACGCAAGGTTTGCTATTTCCTGCTCAGTCCAAATATCCATGACATAGCACCTGGCCCTGACTTGCTTGCTCCATTCGTGCCAACGCTTTTTCTTGGGCGATGTTGCCTGGATCAGCCGAACGACATCCGGGAAATCGTAGAAGCATTCAGGGGGAGCGCCGTCGTTTCTGCGGCCGGAGTCGGAAAGAGCCCACATGGGGCCGCCAGTTGCCAGCGGTTCTGAATTTGTGAGAGGGTAGAAGGCGACCGACTCCCCGAAGACCGCATAGAATTGGTGGCTACTATTGTGCACTGCAACCTTGCAGCGGTGTCCGAGAAGTTGAACGAGTAGATAAATGAGAAAAAGTGATTTCCCTGATGACGTGAAGAAAGATTTCAATTTCCATCTCGCACCTGTTTGTTCAAGGCTTACCGATGCCAGGCTGTCCTGTAACATAAGCGCCCTCATGGTATCTGTCGGTCTGCAATTGTCGCACTGCGATGCGATACTCGTCTCTCACAAGTATCTTTTCTACAACTTCTCCTCCGAAAAGAGCTTGAAAGCCCTTCATATACCCCTTCAGGTTGATGTACTCGAATCCTTGGGAATGGAGTTCCGAGATAGCTTGGGGATTGCCCCAGACCATTTGTGTGAACTGACTCAGGGGGTCCCGTATAAAGCTCTTCACGGCTGCTTCTCCTTCTCCTGGTTCCATTGTATGAGAGTGCAAGTGGTCGTAGGTGACAAGAGAGGAGGTAGATTGGTTCAAGTTTCCGGTCGGGGATTCAAAACTCGGGAAGTGCCGCCCAGCGTTGGCGAAAGCTAAAATCGTACCTCGGGAGTTGCCGGGGTGGGACCCCGGACCCAACTGAGTGATGCCTGTAATTTTCTATGGACCATCACTACTCTTTCCACTGACTGCTATGTTTTCGACCGCCCGCGTTGTTGATTGGCCCTGCTTCCAACCTACCCTGTTTCCGACCCGCTGCGGTTTTAACCCACCACACTTTTGATCTCCCTTTTTTTCGCGCTTTGGAGATCACAGCATCGCCGCACTGCGTCTTTCACAATATTGTTCTCACTCGCTGTCGTCGTCGCCCTTGCAACATGGTGTTGGTTCAGTTCGTCGGGTCCAGGCGCGTGTGGCACGCGGCACGGCATTTTTACATGATCGCAAAGTTTACGGCGAAACATTTTTTCTATTTTCCCACGTGCGTACAGTCATGAAAGCAGAGGCAGGTAGGCAATGAAACCTCCACAGCAATGGCGAATACATGTCAATTTCATGCTACACTGCTGATGGGTGGACCGGTCCTCGTATCCAATAATTTGGTGTGGAATTTTGACACGTGAGATCGTCCCGGAGCATGTCTTTGGCAACCTACAGAATTCCCCCGAATTCGTCTAGATTGTGTCACTCGAGCCTCCTTGCGCCGGATCATCCGCTGTTGACCTCTCCCTCAAGCGGTTCAGGGACCTCATTTTTGGCCCACGATCCACTTTCTGATATTTATCTGTTCTCAATAATTTATGATTCACGAGCAATCAAAGTTGCTCAGGACCTAGACTGGTTCCGTAGCGATGCTCTACATGAGTTCGCAGCACCCGGATTCGTCAAAAAATAATTCAAGTACGTGCAATGCCGTTAACGCCTCCTTTGACAACTTGTCCCACCGCTCAGTGTCTATTTTCCGAATAGGCACGGAGGTAGGGTGTCAGTTCAAAACACTAGCAGTGTGTTTCCGCTTTACGGACGCTGATGGGATCACGTCTTATGCACCAGCGTTTCGAATCGACTACGCAGAATTACCAAGCCAAGGTCACCTTTAGCGAAGGAGAGCTCGGACATCGGCCAACTGCATGGTACCCACAAGGTGGTGATCCATTTTTTGGTATTGGGCTAGCCAATCAGTGCTCAGGAACCGTGCAAAAGCGTCGTCAGATACATTGCATTGCGAAGCTACTGGGCAGTTTAAGCTGTAGCTTGTGCAAGTACTCAAAACATCATTATGGGGGAACCCAAGGCACACTTCCCGTTCGCGATCGTAGACCTGAAACTCGTCATTTCACGGCACTACCTATCATGACACTTTCTGTTGCCCCTGTACTCGTGGTAAGTTTCTTGACTGGCCATGCAATCGAAGAGGCTAATGTAGACCTTGCGTATTGCACTAGGCTGGTGCTGGGCCATCCGGGCTCGTGGCGGCGCTCACACTGTTGCAGAACAACATCCCTGTTCGAATTATTACCAAGGAACTTGCACACCGACTCGGCCAGCGTGGCAGTGGTCTTTGGGTGAGCCTGATGGAATGATCTACGTCTTGGTACACGCTGACAGTATTCGCTTGTCTTTCGATAGCCGCGTACTTTTGGAGTATTCCACTTTCTCCACGCATTTGAGACCCACCAGAGTGCTAGACCAGTACCTCCTCTCCGAGAATACAAGCCTGGTACGCTTGAGCCCATCAAGACGATCATCACTACTCTTCACAATGACCCGACTCCTTCGATTCCTTATGCAAGTGTACTTCGACTCCCCTGGGACGGTGATTAATGTTGTATGCCTTGCTATTAGGATAATCCGATGTACCTCGGTCAGCCAACGCTGGAGGCCATTCTACGTTCTCACATCGAGAAATATGGATGCTCCGTCGAGCTCGGAACGGAACTCCTGTCGTTTGGAGATGATGGAGAGCGCGTACTCGCAAAGTTGGTCAAGAGAAAGGATGGCGAAGAAACCCACGAAACATTCATGTCTTCATATCTTATCGGAGCAGATGGTGTCAAGGGTGTGTGACCACACCGTCCCTTTCGTTTTATGCGACAGATCATTCTTTCTGCTAGGTGTTACTCGAAAACAACTTGGATTGACGTTCCTTGGCGAAACCGTCCAAGATTTTGGCTGCCTCATCAGAGATCTTTGTCTAGAGATTGAAGGAATCGACAGAAGGGTACGCACGATCCTTGGTACACGGCATACTTTATTCACCGAAACTGCACCAAGCACCGACACATCTTCGGCGAAAGGTCGTCCAACTTGTAGGTTCCATTTCTGTGATGTCGTTCTGCGCCAAATCTAATTATTAGGCAGCTTCACAGGATTATCTACAGCTTAAACTATCTCCGGGGTACTGCTGGTTGCAACTCGGGTGGAAATCTCTCGGCGGCAAGAGACCAGTCATGTCGCGAGGCAATTGCTTGTTAGCCGGGAGAGACCTTAGTAGTTAACGTTCGTCAGGCTCATATATGTATACTACGCAAAATTCGATGCTGTTCACGAAGTTATGAGACCTCCTCCATGTCCTCGTCCTCGTCCTCGTCCTCTTCTTCTTCGTCGTAATTCTCCATTGCCACATCACCACTCGCCCCAGAGCTCGGACCAGGGACATTTTCGGCCTTGACCTAGAGTAACAGATAGTTTAGCAGAAAAATAGAGATATTACGCATTGGCAACTGACCCCGTCCCTGGCAAAGATTTCCGACAGCTCCCACATGCCGTTGTACTCTCCGCTACGATGAAGGGTAGCGATTTCACTGAGTACTTCTTTGAGATAAACCTCGGGTTGCTGAGTGCGCTCCCTCAGAGGTTTAAAACTCCAGCGCGGTTGCTCGTGGAAAAGTTGGAACAACAAGTCCAGAAGCTGATTCCGTGGTAAACGGGCCATACGTTCGAAAGTGCCTTTGACGGGTTTTGGTTTCGTTTTCTAATCAGGATCGTCAATTGATTCCCCATGCAACGAAAACGGATGCTGACGATCATATCAGCGAATGAACCAGTGGCTACACCACTGCTCAATCTATTGATGCCGCCACGGCCACCGCTGAGGCCCGCCTCTTCGATCATGCGAATTTGCCTTCGTGGGGTGTTATATGCACGACTTCGTTCCCGCATCTGTCGCCTGTACGTATCATTGAAAAGGGGCCGCAAGTTGCACTCGTGCTTGATACGACCCGTCAAGATGGTCGTCCTCGCGCGAGGGTTGTACGTTGGTGCTGTGGTTGTCCCTGAAGGCGGAGCAACTGGGTCCTTGGGACGTTCGGCCACGACGAGCTGGTTTTCCACAGCTTCATTCACCATGTCCAACTCGTATCTATCCACGTGGACGCCATTCTCTCCAGCAGGTATGTATGCGGCGTCTGGGGGAAAGGAAGGCAGCTCTGCTGCACGGGGGGACTTGTCGTTCGGGTCTGGAGGCAGGAAGAGGAATATGCGTGGTGACCGTCCGGAGGCGCCGACGGCATTTTGATAGATACGTATCGTCGCAAGGTGAATGTCTTCCTTGTCGATAGCTGCCCATCGTGCCATCAAGTGTTTAGGTATCTTTCAGAGCAAGTATGAGACGCGGGGTAAGACAAGACTCTTCAAAAGTGCGCATGATAGAATGAGGGTCGTTTTGGCCCTTGTGTCTACCCCAAATCAGATCCATGCTTACCTTGACTAACCAAACTCTCCCATTCCCTCGGTCTAACATAAGCTCCTCGTCAGGGTCGGGTTGCATGTCCTCCTCGTGGGTTACCTCGGGCTCAAATTGCTTCTTGTCATCCTCCACAGTTAAATCGTCCATGTTGACTGCTGGCAACAGTACGGTTGAAAGAGAGAGTTCGGCGCGCGCACGCCGTTACATAAGCATGTACACTAGAATTGGTCCGCGAACTCACTTGTCTCCCGATTCATACCGTCGTATATACGTTGAGGTCCATCATCATCATACTGCCTTTGCTCTAGACTTGTCATTAATATAAGTACATAGCTAACAAATGGTACGGCACGCAAGTGGTCAACTATGTTACCAATCAGCTATGGCCGCCTAGGCACGGCTCGCGTATCGATGGCGAGGGCAATCATAGTTTTCGCTAGTTAGTATTGTATAATTCCACAGAAACCTACACAAGGGTCTAGTTTGCCCAAAGGGCCGTTGAATATTACAGTAAAACGTGCTGGGGGATGATCCATCCCGGGCCACCTCGAGCTTAGGAGGTCAATCGGTGGAAATTTCAGTACGAAGCTAGGTTCAATCCGAGTACTGCTAGTACACGAGCTGATCAAGGTTGGAAGACGGTTGGGTGAGGCCGACGGCAGGTGTGGCGGTCTGAACTCGGGGATGTACCATATGAGCACCTCGATCGCCCCCGTAGAAGAACATACTCACCAAATTACAGTATACATGCATCTCATCAACGAAGCTGATGGGCGTCGCTGACCCGATGTTGTACATCATCCCAACGGTTCCGGCATACCTTCCTATACGGTGCTTTCATTTCGTAAGACCACCAACCACGAAAGTAAAACTTGAAAGGAGCCACGAGACGAGCGATGAAGGCGGCGATGGCCGGTACAGATTCTTCTTCGATAAACGAGTCGACGACGTTGATTAGGTGCAGGCGTGGAGGAAATCCAAGGTTCGTGGGCAATGACGGGATTTCGGCTCGCGTATCGATGGCGAGGGCAATCTCAGTCAATAACGGACATGACTGCAGAACCTGTAGCAGTCCGTTTGGGGTGATACCACCGAGCGTATCCCAACCCCATTTTGTATTTATGCTCAGTTCTTCCAAACGCGGCCATGTCGATACCAACGTAAGTAGTTCACTGTCCGTCAGGTCTACTTTCCACTGGACATCGAGTTCAATGCGGCGGAGATTACTGAATGGCGTATATAGCCCCAAGTCTTCCGAGCCAAGTACAGGCTTGTCCCTGGGGACAGACGTCCGCCCCCAATTGTCGGGTTGGATCAACCGCAGCGTCTGGAGGGTGGGAGGACTACAATATTCCCGAACGTTGGAAAGGAAGAGGGAGAGATCCTGCCTGGCAGGACGGATATCAGCGTAAGCAGTTAAATCCGTGACAGCAGGAAGTCGAGTTTGGGAGAGCAGATGCGATACCGGACCCAAAAATTCAGAACATATGAGCAATCGGCCCAACTTGGAGAAGATGAAGGGTGAATCGGAAGGTGAAATCTGGTCCGGAAGTGTACTGGGCAACCTAAAACTGAGGGAAATCAAGGCCGGCGGGCGGGACAGATGCACAAAGGTGGTCATGTCCAGGGGCATTTTAGAGCTGCTGAAGGTCTGGAGGTTTTGCCAGTGACAGATGAATTGGGGGTCAATGCGGTCCATATCGGCGTCTCCATAATGATACGGGTCAATGGACAAGCTCGTGAGGCTCGGGGAGGTCTTGGCAAACAACTTGAGAGAATCCTCGAAAGAATCATCATCATTTAACTCGATGTCAAGGGACATGAGAGATGGGAGGGCCGCGAGCAACACGTGTTTGTCGTCTGGATATTGAAGATGCAGCTTGCGGACATTCAAAAAGAGTAGTTCCGTCGTAGGAGGTTTCAACAGGCTGATGAAGCAGTCGTCATCGATCCTGGAAGGTGTGTACTCCTCTAACTTTATGGATCGGATGCGACGTGTGTAACTCCTCAGAATGTCCCACTCGGTTTGTGTCAGAGATCTGCGCAATGTATAGTCGGACTTTGTGGCACATTGGGAGAGAGAAATATGAGAGAAAGTGTAACGATTTCAATGGAACAATCATACCTCGGAAGATAGGTGAGATGCATTTGGAACACAACGTACTAGCGGGGACAGCTCATTCAACTCTTCCCAGAGTACGTCAAGTGCTGGCTCTTTGAATGCGTGACATGTTCTGGCCAACGCTGCGAGATCAGAATCGGACTGGCAGTGACGAAAGATATTGGAAAGGATCTCTTGTATATGTAGCGCGTGATGCATGAGTCGGGTTAAGAGCGCTGAAGCGTGACTCGGACGTTTCAGTGGTGATGGTAGTAGTCAGACACGAATCGGAATCCGCCGCGACTCGTGTACCGTCTCAACGTCAACGCCAAACGTCCTCTAGATTCTACTACTGCCTCCATGCTGTCTTTGACCGTCAATTATAATATCATTGGCAATGGAGTTCCTTGCAGACCTCATCGGCCTCGAAGAATACCGGATTCCACACGTCCAAGGCCATCAGACAGAGGGACATCGACTCGTCCATGAGCAACGCACGCTGATCGTCGCGCTAATGCGAGGCGGAGAAGCAATGGCCTTCGGCGTCAACGACGCCTTCCCGCTTGCCATGTTTGTCCACACCAAGCGGCCTGAGGATATCCTTCCAGACCATGTGGAGCAGCAACACACCGTGTTGTTGGTAGACTCGGTGATCAACGTTTCAACAACGGGAACACGGCGATGCAGTTTATCCGGCGCGCAAGGGATCTGTATGCCGGTGCTCGAATCGTGGTAGTGGTCAGTGTAGTTCAGTCCCAAGCCGTCACTGGGACAGACCACTCGCGCGGGCACTTGTCCATGACGCCAATCTTAACATCGTAGCGCTCTGCCTCTCGGACAATAAGTATACCAGCAGAGGCACCACGGACATAGCTTGAACTGTTGGGGAATTAGTGATTAGTAGATGCTCCATTGAGCCATCAAGCAAGCCATGTTTCTCAGTTGAATAGTCAATACACACTTACCTTTACCGTTCAAGTTTAAGTAGTATATTATCTGGACATTCAACGGACGAGAACTGTCACGACAGAAACTCAGCTACTCGTGAAACCAAAGTATTGTTCAACGTATACACAGCTAATGAGTACCACGACCTAGAGACGAGCTTCCCGCATCAGTATTGAAAAACTGAGTTTGGGAACCCTGGCAGCCTTCTGCCAGAGGCCCACCATATCCCCTGCATGTCTGGGCCTATGGCAAAAGCGGCCACATGCACCTCAGCGTCCCTCCCACCCTCCTAAATGCTGCCGGATTAATCCCATGCCTGACTGCCACCTCATTGAGCTTGCTGTCCTTGGCAGGATTCACCACCTCCCTGACTGCAGCGGCATCCGGCGCCCTGCACAGCAACGCAGCCATCTGGTAAAAAAAACCAGTGCGACGTGTATTTGGCGAGCATATATACATAGGCCAATCCATATCCATTGTAAAAGGGTGCAAAAGGGGGTCTCTTGCGGATGGGAAAGCCGTCGTGCGCCGCCTGGCTGATGGTGAAGAGGACATTGGATGTTTCGCTGACCCTGGCGAGAGGCGTTGTGGCGAGGCGGCGCTCGTGGAGTTCTTCCCGCAGGCGGGCGCAGTGCCAGCACGCGGGAATTTGGCGCTGGAGGCCGAGCATGTTGTGCCAGTGAGTTAAGATTGCATCAGGCCTGAGAGGCATTTTTGTAGACATACGGTTGTGGGAGTCACCGGGTCAGCCAGGTTCAAGCTTCTTGGTTGCCATTTCTCGGTAAGTGCCGACTTGCGTCGGCTGGAAATGATGAAGATATGATATAGAACTGGTAGGTTTCACCATCACAATGATCACTATTGACAAGTGTCAGTCCTGTCAGGGTGTATTTATCGTGCTCCTCAACCATTACAGCTACCGGTGTGCGTGATGCGTCGCCATCAGAGTACTGCACTGTCTTCATCAGCAAACCTACATTTTTTCTGGGTCATTGAAATCAATGACAAGACTGGCAGGCCTGAATGGCCTAATCAATAATAGATTGACCTGACTAACTGAACTGATTTACTGATTTGCTGATAAGCTAATTTATTGAATGGACTGGTTGACTAACTAACTATCTAGCTGACAAATTGACAAACCTGACACACCTGACTGACTGACCAACTGACCAACTGATGTGACTGACAGAGATGACTAACTGATCAGCTGATGGGCTGATGGGCTGACTTGGCTGATTGACTGACAATCTGACTGACTGATAGACTGACATGACTGGTTGACTGGTTGACTGACTGACTGATGGGATGACAAGACTGATAAGACTGACCAGATGATTAATTGATTGACTAGCTGGACTGATGGGACTGATATCACTGGTGAATTGACAAGCTGATATGCTGATAGCTTTGAGAATGCTGATAGCAATGAATTACTTATGAATGATAGCACTGATAGCATGCTGTCAGTCAAGTCAGACAGCTCAGCAAGGTCATTGATTTTGATAACTCAGAAAAATGTAGGTTTGCTGATGTTTGGAACAGTTCAGCAGTAATTTACTAAGTAGAACAACTGGGAGGCAACTTGGTGATCCGCACATGTTAGACTGTTCAACTTGAACGGACAACGTCAAATGGGAGCCTGTCGACTGACATTTACACGACAAGGGCTAAAGAACGTAAATGGTTTGAACAATCAGTGGCATGATGGAATCAAACACAAACATGGGGTGGATCGTTTCCATTGTAGGCATGTACCACTGAGACTTCTCTGTGCCCAACATTTCCATCCATTTAGGCAGGCGAACACCGAGGTACGGCTGTACCTGCCTAAAAAATGTCCTGTCAGGGATACGTCGCTGCAGAGTGACATGCCCACAGCAATGCACGTGGATGTCTCCCTGTCAAGTCTGTGATTGTTTTCCTCTCCGTGAATGGACGATCAACTGGGCTGAGCGTGTGGCAACTACACCAGTTCATCATAATTCTCCTTGGAGTCAGTTTCCTCCCCAAACGAACATTCCGACAGTTGGTGTTTCGTTACACTGCACCTGGTCCGGTACACCGTATTACATCTCTGGGTCACAACAACCAATGGTGATATGTAAAGATGCCAGTCGTGAATTATGATGATGGCTTGTTCCAAGAGTGCAGGTACCCTTTCCAACGGGGACTGCCTCATGGATGAGTAAGAACCGTGCCTCGCAAGGAAACACACGGGGAGACTCGAGGAGCCCCAAGGGTATTCCAAGCCCGAGTGGATGGATTCATGGGTCTATGGCACAATGTATTCGTTTCATCATCTCATGACATGAGGGCACGACAGTAGTCTTGGTTTCCTTCAAGTTCCTGGTCCGGCTAGTATTGCATGTCCGAACACTGGTCAAGAAGGCGGAAAGCTCCTGCTTAGAAGTGCAGTC
>JBBPJP010001102.1:0-10699 GCA_038088775.1 Boletus barrowsii
AGACCAGAACGAAGATAGTCTCCGCATACCCGTCGCACTCGGGATCGCCCACGTCGCCCTCCATCTTCCAGCCAGCGCCAAAGAAGCACACATTGGCAAGCTATTGACGGTGCTGAGCCAGGCACTGCGCAGCCGGTCGCAAGAGACGCGCGACCTCGTCCGCGAGACCCTGTGTCGAATCGCCGTCGTGCTCGGTCCTGCACATCTCCCGCTGGCTCTGCGTGAGCTCCGTGCTGCGCTCTTGCGTGGTCCACACCTCCACGTGCTCGCGTACGTCACGCACGCCTTGCTGACCTACGTCACCTCGCCCGAGAGTGCCAACCCCGGGGCCGTGTTCGACGACCTCGACGGATGCATAGACGACATTGCTCACATCGCGTCCGAAGTCGTGTTTGGCGAGTCAGCCAAGGACGTCCAGCACGACGATTTCAAGACCAAGATGCTCGAGGTCAAGGGGAGCGCGTCGAGGGGTCTCGACTGCTTTGCACTCTCTGCGCGCTACGTCTCGCCGAACCGGCTCAGCGCGTTGCTCCTACCACTCCGATCGGTGGTAGAGGTGACCAATTCGGCCAAGCCGATGCAGCAGGTGGACGAGGTGCTCCGGCGGATCGCGAGTGGGCTCAACACGAATGCACGACTGAACCCGCCCGAGTTGCTGGTGCTGTGCCATACACTCATCAGTCAAAACGCCAAGTTTTTGCAAGAGGCGGAGAAAAGGGGGACGTTGAACAAGGGGAGGGGACGCAAAGACGACCGCATTGTCCAGACTAAACGCAAGATTGTCGCTGACAGTGATCATTATGCACACAATTCGTATCGGTGTGTGTCTGCGTCGCGTGTATATGCGTGTCGGAGCTGATGATGTGAACTAGATTCGTCGTGTTTGGACTTGAGCTGTTCACGACCGCCTATCGACGATCACGGTTTGACCTGCACGACGCACAGCTCCTCGCGAGACTGGAGCCGTTTGTCAACCTGATTGGGAACACGCTGTATGCCGAATCTGAAGCAGTCGTTATCGCAGCGCTCAAGGCTGCTCCTTGTATCCTTCAATGTCCCCTGAAAGCCGTCCCCACGTCAGCACCGCTCATGTCACGTCAAACCCTGGCCATCATTCGTTCCGTTGGGAACGCTGAATCTGAAGTGGCCCAAACTGCATTCAAGTCCCTTGCGACGATGCTACGCGAATGTCCTACATCCAACATCAAAGAAGACGACCTTCTCTTCCTTCTCGCTCTCCTCGCACCCGACCTCGAAGAACCCAACCGTCAAGCAAGCGTGTTCACGCTCCTCCGCGCCATCGTGGCCCGCAAGCTCGTCGTACCCGAGCTATACGACCTCATGACGACCGTCTCCACCATCCTCGTTACCTCACAGTCGGCACACACGCGCGAATCCGCACGGTCGCTCCTCCTCCAGTTTCTGCTCGATTACCCGCAAGGCGCGGGTCGTCTGCAGACGACGCTGGCGTTTTTGGCGCGCAACTTGTCGTACGAGCACGCGTCGGGCCGGTCGAGCGTACTTGAGCTGCTGCACGCGCTCATGACCAAGTTTGACGTGGGGTTGATGGCGAAACACGCCGAGATGCTGTTTGTGGCGCTGGTGCTGTGCTTGGCCAACGATGCGGACAAGACGTGTCGGGTAGCCGCTGGGGGTGTGATTCAGGTGCTCGTGCGACGGTTGGAAGGGGAACCGTCACAACAGCCATTGTTGCGGCAGACGGTCATGGGGCATTTACACGCGTGGGCGGTACAAGGGGAAAAGGCAACGTTGCGAAGCGTCGCGGTGCAAGTGTATGGGCTTGTCGTGGACGCATTGCAGCGCGGCGCGGCGCCGTATCTGGATGGGATCTTGGACGACTTGCAAGCTGTTGCAGAGAGCAGCTGTGCGTGGCTTGCTGGCCAAGACGGTGAGATGGACGTGGACGAGGAGGGATGCGATGGGGAATGGCACGCGACGTACCAGACGCTCCAGGGGCTCGCCAAGGTGTTGCAGGTGTTTCCAGAGGGGATCGCGTCGAGCAAGGTCCGATGGACTGTGGTCGTCGAGTTGCTTGCGTTTCCGCATGCGTGGGTGCGGAGTGCGGCGTGTCGGTTGCTTGGGGTGTTGTTTGCAGCGTCGACGACGGAGGAGGGCGCGAGCACGGGTGCAGGGACGGAGGTGTTGACGTATGCGTGTATGAGGGCCGTGGCGGACAAGTTGTGTGCGTTGCTCAAGAGTCCAAACTTGGAAGCGAGCGTGGCGTTGCAGGTGGTCAAGAATTTGTTTTTCGTTGGCAAGTGGTTCGTGGTGCAGTCGTTGGATGAGGGTGGGGATGACAGTGAAGATGATGGCGAGGATGAAGAGGGGGGAGATGGGGATGGGGAGAGTCAGAAAAAGAGGCGATCGGACGCGCTTCCGTGGTTGTTCTCCAAGTTATCTTATCAAGCCCGATCTGCGCAGATTGCACGACGAAACAAGTCGACCGCTCCGGTAGGTGTAGGCGTTACGACATCGACGTTGGCTGACTCTGTGCTCGTCACAGGCCAACTGGGCGCTCTCGCCGTTATCGGTGCTACGTTTCTTTGCAGCGATGACGTCGTACATGGACGCATCTCAGCTCGAGCGATTCCTGCCACACGTTCTCACACCCGTGTATCGTATCACTGAGGAAGACACCATTCGGGATGCAGGTATGGGTATGTATGCGCGTTCCTCTCGCGTGGACGTAGCGCTAACGTGGGTGTAGAGGAACTCAAGACGACGGCGATCGAGCTGCAAGACCTCGTGCAGGCCAAAGTGGGCACGACGGTGTTTGCCAATGCGTATCATCGGATTCGACAGGGGGTTGTGAGCGTGCAACACGCTCGGCGGGTGGCACGTGTGACCAAGGTGCGTGCATTGAAAGGAGGGGGGTGTATGTGATAGGCTCACACACGACAGGCAACGACGGACCCCGAGGCAGCTGCGAAACGCAAGTTGGCAAGGAACGCGATGAAAAAGGAGAGTCGGAAACGAAAGCAGAGGGCGTTTGCGTGCGTTTTCTTTTTTTTTTCTCAGGTGGGGCGTTGGACTGATGATTGTACGCCTAGTGAAAGTCGGGGGCGTGTCAAGAGGCGGCGAGAAGTCTAGCTCGTCGAGAGTGTTTTTCATGTGATGTCTATTTTTCTTGCGGATCAAAAGGTAACTTATAAAGTGTTCCATCATGTTCATGTCCATCACCATGTTGCAATCATATCTATGAGATAGTCTGGTTATCCGGGTTATTCGTATCAGAATGGTTAGGTCCGATCCCCGCCGGTAATGTGGCCCAGATCCAATCGTATAGGGAATCGCCGTCGGATTCCTGCTAGGAATAGAATACGAATTACATGACCATGCTGCGAGTAGCCAAGAGAAGAGAATGCAACGCGAGAGCGAGAGAGAGCCGAGCAACAAAAAAAAGAAATAGGTGTACGAAACGAGCAATCGCCAAACAAGAAGGAAAGCATGTCCGTGATTACGACCAATATGTTCCTAGTGTCATGCAATGCAATGTGATGCGACGAGGAAAAGAAAAAATGCCAAAAAAAAAACACGATGCAAACACGAGGGGACGAGCGATCTGAAAACTAGAATACTGTACTGTGCGCCGCACCATGCATGGCGATGACATCCAGTGGGTCCAGTTCCATATCCGAATGGGTCTGTGAACGAGTGCAAGGGTGCCGTCTGGGCGGTTATAGCGGATAGAGTATATACAATGCACGACGTGCGAGGGACGAAGTCTAGGACAGAGAGAGGTGCTTGGGCGACAAGGAGCTCTCGCGACAGTACGCTGGTGAGGGAGGCTCGACGGCGGAGGTGGGGGTGGTGGCCCACTCGTCCTTGTGGGTGCTCGCGCGGTGTGCACGTGGTGCGTAGGCGGGCGCGAGTGTCAGCGGTGCCGGACGGTGTTTCAAGTAGGCGGGTGGGTCGGACAAACACTCTTTTTTGAAGTGAAATGGGTCGGGGTCGGCAAAGTCCCAGCTGCCATCTTGGCGTCGGTGGGAGAGACGGAGGGGTTTGCGAACTGGGGGATCAGATCAGTGAGGGTAAACGAACAAGGGTTGAGGATACGTACTGAATGAGAACTTGGAGGAAGACTCGGAGGGGGCAAAGGAGGGACGGAAGACGTAGGAAGCGTTGGAGGCGGGACGACGTGTGGCGATGGGGATGGTGTGGGGCTGGGAACGAGCGGCGCTACGGAGCCGGACGACGAGCCAGGCGATGAGGATGGCCATGAGGACGCCGACGACGGCGACGGTGGCAGCGACGGCCGCGAGATTGGTGTTGGACGGGGCTGAGTAGGTCGTCGCCGTCGTCGTCGCTGGTCTCGGCGGTGCTGGCGAGTCCGGTGGAGTTGCGTCTACAAAGGGCATGTCGAGGAAGGGGGAGAAAAGACAAGCCAACCCTTGTTGTTGTTGTTGATCCCTTTTGAGTACTAATAGTCATCATCACATCAAACATACAGGCTTGGATCGACGCCGTCATGCCCTTTGACGACGACAACGACGACGGACTCGCATCCTCGTCTTGGCGTGACAACGTCGCTGCAGACTGGCAGATCGCCGTCGAGATCGCTCACGCTCATCTCCTCACCGCCAGCACCAACACTCGTCTCACATTTCTACGCGACGACCTCGCTTGGCTCGCAAACCAAGGCATGTCCGTCCATCTGGGCACACCTCGCACTCACACCACCCAGATCTTTCTCTGTCGCAGGTTCTCGACGTCTTCAAGCTTCTCACAGAGACGTATCCACGCTACATCGATACCCCATCACGCGATGCCGTAGAGCACATCGGAATGCGTCTCGTCCAAAAAGATGAATCCATCCGCGATGCATCGAAACTCGGCGTCCTCGACAACGTCCTCGGATGGCTTGCAAACGAAGCAACACGCATATCCAAACCAACCCCCAGGTCTGCCCCATCTTGATATCTCTTGTCAGACATCCGTTGAACCATCCCCAGTTCCTATGCCGCGGCGGATCTTTTCGTCCTCTTGAATTGGTCCTGTGGGCTCTACACCACCTGCCTCTCTGCGAACCCAGACCTTGCTTCGTCTGATGCGTGGCGCGTGCTCACTGGCATACTAGCCACACTTTTCGATCTTCTGCTCAACCCTTCTATACGATCAAAACATACCATGCAGAAAAGTGCGCTCGTTCGCACACGCAGGGCACTGCGATCCGCCCCTGAACATCTCCACCTCCTCATGTCTACGCTTGTCTCACATGCAAAATCGAGCCAGACACCGCTCATCTATATTCCTCTTTTGAGCACTGCTGTCGATGTCACGATCCGTCTCAAAAACGTAGACGACTCCCTCACACGACTCCCTCCATCCGTCAAGGTGAGCAACCGTCGTCCATTAAGATGTATAATGACCTGGATCAGGAGGGTATCATGAACCTATATGCGACGCATGTCCTCATGTCCAAATCCGTAGTTCCTCCACATGCCTCTGTACGTCCCTTGATGCGTACTTGTCGTTCAACTGATCGTCTGCAGAGCGCCCTTTATGACTTTATTCGCACCAGCATCAGTCCTGATGATCTTTCCACTTACATCTTGCCGACGATGGAAAAAGCCCTCCTTCGTTCTCCAGAATACTCGCTGAGTGGTAGGTCATCTTTCGTGTGCATCCGTTTTCCTGCCTGACGGCTTCCAGTCATTGCCGACTTTTTACTCGCATATTCACATCCCCTGGACGTACCCACCCTCAAGAAACTCCTCGTCGCCGCTCTCAACTCGGCCAAGTCAACCAACCCCAACGTGCGCACAAGCACCTCGGCTCTCTTCAAGGTCTTGGTATCCAAATTCCCACCAGAGTTTTTCGAGACGGCCGTCTCCGAGATATTAACTCTCCCACTGGCGGGAAAGACGACAGGGGTCGATCATCGGATTACGTTGTACACGATGCTCACGATGCTTCCCAAGCACGACGCCGCGTCAACGACACTCGTCCATGCCCTACCCACGCTGATGGTCAAAGAGACCAACGATGTTGCCACCTCGCTGCTCGCGCGCACACTTCCAACCCACCTGAGCCACCTGTTGGCGTGCAACACACCCATATCGGCTGACGTCACCTCGCTTATCGCCAAAGAAATGAATAGTGCCAAGCCAGCCACGAAGCGCGCGTTCGTGAGCGTCGTCGGTACCGCTCTCTGGGATCTTGACACGCTCAACGACGCCACCAAAGTTTTTGCAAAGGCTGTCTCTGGTGCGCTCGAGGGTTGTCTCAAGACGGTGAGCGCGAATCCCCTCAGCGCAGCTGCTCTCGAAGGCTACGTTGCTCTCGCCATCCTGCTCAAAATCGGATCGGGTACGTCACACATCACATCTGTCACGAATCTCGATCGTTGATGACGTTATTCCGTCATTTCCTTTTTTTATTTTTAGCTGATACCGCTTCGCGGAGTGTGAATAGTGACGTGATCACGGGATCATCGACGAAACCCTCTTTCCTTATTTGGGACAAGGTCTATCAGAAGCTCAGCGAAGCCGAAGACGCCACGTGGCTACTCCGTGCTTCCGATCTCGCCATGCAGTCGGATTTGCTCAAGCACCATCACCAGAGGTACTCCGTGTTGCGTCTCTTCTTCATCATATTTGAACGTGTCATAGGGTCTCGTTAGCTGCCGTCTTCGTGCATCTCGCCGTACACACGCCGTTTCCAGACGTACGACGTGCGACGACCGGGGCGCTCACAGAAGCAGTTGTGAAACGACCGCAGCTTCTCAATGCCGTGCTTCGTGATGCCATCACGGCTTCTTTGTCCAAACCCGTGGCATCGGTAAAAGCTACCGCGCCACCTGCGTCTTCAAGCGAGGAGCAAGAGAAACCCGTGGTCGACAAGCGAGGAAGGTATGCCGCGGTCTTACTTGCCTGTGCGAGTGTCGGAGAGGGTGGGCTCGACGTGCAGGCGCGGCGAGTGTTGATCGTGGACTGGTTGGTGTTGGCACATCACCCCGCGATCTGTGCGTCCCCTTTTTCGTGTTGTTGATGCCTGGGATCAACGTGATGGACAGGTGCACCGTCACGCACGCTGTGGATCGAACTGTGTCAGAGGGCAAGTGCGGATCCGCTCGAGGTCTTGAATGTGCATGTAGATCTAGCGATGAAACACATCCTCGAGGCGTCCACGATGGACCCCAAGGTATGTCTTGCTCGTGATGTGCTGCGATCCATCACGTAACCCGTGCATGTAGTTGGGTTTTGCAGAGGCGAGCTATCGCGCGATCGGTACTCTGGCGTTTGTGGCTCCACAGGTTGTGCTACCTCGCGTGATGGATCAGCTCCGGGTGGATATCGACGCCAAGGCGCTGGGTGCATTGACCGAGGAAGACCTTGGAATCTGGGAGACGCCAGAAGGAATGACGTACGTCGATGGTAAGGTCGAGGCGCTTCCCATGTCTACTTTGCGATCTCACCCCCCACCAACGTAGTGCTCGTGACCCACACGAAAGACCGGGGCCCTAAAAAGGGTAAAGGTGCCGACATTGCCCGGTGGGAAACAGAGCTGCGTCAGAGCCTCGCGAGCAAAAAGACCAAGGCGGGCCAGGGTGCAGGTGGGCTCTCCAAGGAAGCACAGGCCCTCGTTCAGGCGCAGCTCGTCAAAGAAGCCGCTGTGCGTGAACGTGTGGGTGCCCTTCGTACACGCCTCGTTCGTGCTCTGGCGTTTGTTAGGAGTATCGTCCAGAGCGACGCAGCGGGCGCGAGCGTCAAGGCGTACGTACGTCCTATCGCGGAATGCTTACTCGAGGGGGCGGTGAGCCAGGGGAGTGCACAGCTCGTCGGGATCGAGGGCGACGAGAGCCCGTTTGAGACATTTGTCTGTCTAACGCGGTGTTGTTCGGAGCGGCTCGAGGGATTGAAGCGGTGGGTTGGGGTCGCCGTGTTGAGAGCGTTGGAGGTGGGGTGTGTACCAGAGGCACAAGCGGCTGAGGCTTTGAATTGTACGTTGTCATTTTCTTCTCTTGTGCTCTCGTCGTGATCGTTTCCGCCCGTTCGGTAGCACTGGTACTGCGCGTGCTTTACAGGCTCCGGACGCTTTCTGAATGGGCACTGTTCGATATGGCGACATTTTCATTTGCCTTTTTCTTGCTCGAGTGTGTCGCACGGAAAGGTGGGGTGGGCGTGGACAAGGGGAGCGAGCACGATGCAGACGAAGCCCTCGAGCAGGTGACACTCGTATTAGACGTGATCAAGTTTCATGGAAGTGAATGTACGCCTTTTCTTTCATATATACCCATGTTCACTCACTCAACAGCATATATCTAGTCTCCGACCCAGCGTTTCCACGCAAGACAGCGCTCGAACACGTGTTGCACGTGGTGAGGACCCAACCGCGACTCGCCAAGGACGTGTCGTCGCTCCTTGTCGATCTGGGCGAGGCAATCCAGGCGAACGCGACGCGCGACGAAGTGGGGTGTTGATCGAAGGGACGCTTCTCCAGGAGACGCCCGTTCGGAATGCATGTTTACAGGCGCTTCAGGTGGGTCGTCCACGTTTAGTCTGGTATCACTCTAACGACGAGACGACGACGACAGCCATTTGATCTGACCGGGTTGGACTGGTCGCCCGAGCTGTGGATCGCATGTCACGATGCAGACGAGCAGAATGCACGGTTGGCGACCCGGGTGTGGGAGGACAATGGACTGGATGTGGCAGAGGGATACCTTGGAGATATGCTCGATTTCTTGGGTGCATTGTATTGTTTCGTGGGCCTTTGCAGTACCACTCATGGATGGCTACATTGACTAGGCCATGAGAATGCGTACGTGAGGGTGAGTGCGGCCGCTGCGATCGCGGATGCTGTCGAACACCATCCACAGACGGCCCATGGGACGATCGACGTGCTGTGATCGTTGTATCGCGACAAGGTGAGGCATTACTATGTTCCTTTTAGCCACGCCTTGATCCTCGCATCCTAGGCCAAGCTCCTTGTGCCTGAATTTGACGAATATGTACGTGTTGTACTGGTATACTGAAACGGGACGCGATGTCACTAACACGAGTAAAGGGCATGGTCATTGCGCAGGCTGTGGGTCGCACAGATCCGTGGCCGACACGCGTCGCAATTGCGTTGGCGTTTGCCTGGCTTGCACCATGGTTCCCCGAGACGCAGGTCGAGCCCTTTTTCTATTTTCTTATCCAAGACGAGGTGCTGGGCGACCGGTCGGCTGACATACGACGGGACATGCTGCACGCCGGCGCGGCCGTCATCGATTATCATGGGGCATCGCAGCTCGCAGGCTTCTTGTCTGCGTTCGAGACCCACCTCGTGGGCCCTAGTCCGGCCACCGAGATGGGCGACCAGATCAAGGAGGCGACACCTTGCTGCGTCCGACGTGCGCATCCCGGGGATCGTGAACAGGCTGGTGGAAGCGCTGGAGATGCCGACGGAGCAGGTGCAGATGGCCGTGTCGGACTGTCTCGTGCCACTCGTGACGCTCATGGGCGAGGAGTGGGCAGCTCATCGATGGGTTGTTCAAGACATTGTTTGATGCGCCCAAGTATGCGGCGCGGTGCGGTGCCTCGTACGGTCTGGCAGATGTGATCAAGGGGCTCGGGATAGGCGCCATGAAATGGTTCGACGTGGGCGAGCGACTGCGCGTCGCCGCCGAGGACAAGAAATGGTACGAACTGCATCAGGGGGCCATGTTTGCGTTCGAGATGCTCTCGTCGACGCTCGGACGGCTGTTCGAGCCGTACATCACCTTTATCCTGCCCATCTTGCTGATGGCGTTTGGAGATGGGACTGCTGACGTACGGGAGGCTGTGCAAGACGCTGCGCGCGTCATCATGGGCAACATGTCTGGGTACGGTGTCAAATTCATCCTACCCTCGCTGCTCTCCGGGCTCGACGAAAAGCAATGGCGGGCCAAAAAAGGCTCGATCGAGCTGTTGGGTATGATGGCGTATGTTCACCACGCCAACTTTCGTCTTCGCTCCCGATCGTGATCCCACGGTTGACGGGCGTGCTGACGGACACACGCGCAGGTCAAGGTATCGGCCAACAAGAGCTTGAAGCAGTTTGGCGAGGTGATTAGTAATCCTGAGATACAGGCGTTGGTCCCAACGTTGCTCAGGGCACTCGTGGATCCGGTAAAGATGATGGTGGGGTTGTCAGCGTTGCTCAAGACATCATTTATGCATTATATCGATCATTCGTCGTTGGCACTCGTATGTGTTTTTTCATGCCTGATGCTTTTTTTTTCACCGAACTACTAGGTCATTCCAATCATTGAACGGGGGTTGAGAGACCGTGGTGCCGAGGGAAAGAAAAAGGCAGCGCAGATCGTGGGCAACTTGGCGTCATTGACGGACTCGAAGGATTTCATGCTGTACCTGTCGAGTCTGTTGCCCATGGTCCACCTCGTGCTCGTCGACCCCGTTCCAGAGGCACGCGCGACGGCTGCCAAGACGCTCGGCATGCTCGTCGAGCGCCTGGGAGAAATACATTCTCCCGATTTGGTACCAGGACTGCTAAGGATGCTCAAGACGGGGACGTCGGGCGTCGACTGCCAAGGCGCTGCGCAAGGTCTGAGCGCAGTCCTCTCTGGACTGGGAATGGACTGCCTCGAGGGACTCCTCCCCGATATCATTGCCAATGTCCAGTCCCCACGGAGCACCGTACATGAAGGGTTCATGTCCCTGCTCGTATACCTTCCCGCGACGTTTGGCAATCG
>JBBPJP010001103.1:0-10696 GCA_038088775.1 Boletus barrowsii
CACCCGTAGCTGTAGAAGTAGTGCACAGCAAACTGTAATAGCAGGTTTTTATGTTGTGCTCCATCTCTTGCTTTAAAGTAGTGCATCACATACCTCTCAGTACAATGGCCGAATAAAGATAGACGATCCCTGCATGACCGAGTCTCTCCTACTCGTGCTCACTTGTTCCACCTTTGGTACCATCTGCGCGATCGAGATCGGGTAATGCAGAAACTCACGCGAGCAAAGAGTACATTGTCCGTAGATCGTAGCCACAGTCGCAGATCATGTACAAACGGGTGGGGTAACTCCAGCTTCGCCGAGATGATCTTCCTGCCCTTTCACGCGCACGAGACTAGGCACGTCGCCCCACTTCTTTTCGCACCACGCTTTCAGTTCGGCAAAGAGAGCAGCTTGTCGGCTGCAATATGCCGCGAAGCCCTCCTTCATATCGACACCACGAATGTCACGCCGGCCAGACTGTTCTCGCCACCATTCTGCTTTCCAGTCGAAAAATTGTTTGACACGGCGCATTTCTTCCAGGAGCAAGACGACTTCCTCAATCCATCGATTGCTCCTTGCCCGTGCTTTACACCACTCCACGCGCAATGCTGGAGCAGAACTCAGCTCTCCGTTTTGCATCATGGTGGAATACTCACCGTCCTGTAAGTCCTCGTCTTGATTTTCCGTCGCACCTAGTGGTGTTTGCCAGATCCAAGAAAGTGTGCGTCGCCCCTCCGTCTGCCCCTCCAGCCCTACGTTCAACGAGCGAATATCGTCATCTTGCAGTACACGGACAATAGCTTCCCATCCAGTCCTCGCAAGAGCGGGGCTTAAAGACACCAGTGCGGCATATGCAGTACGGTACTTCTTGACATTGCCATCAAGCTTATCTTTCACAGCGTTCAGTGTGTTCTGCGCGCGCGTGTTTGCAGCCTGGCCCCGAATATTCGTCTGCTTGAACTTCAAAAGGTAGGAGCGGAGGCGGAGGTTCTGTCGGATATCTTCCAGAGCATCCAACGCCTGTGCAAATCGTAACTTCCACTCATACTCTCTCAGACGATGCGCGCTGAACGACGTGGGGCATTGCGATGGAAGTAGGAGATTGAATAGGTGGGGGCGAGCCTCTTGTGATGGGTCGAGCTTGGCGAGTTCGGATGCATGTCGACGGGCAACTAACGGCATGTACAGCGTTTGATAGGTGGTCCAACTCTCGATTTTGCGTTGTAATACGTTTATCCGGGTCTGTACTTTCAATCGCTGTTCGTCTGTGGCATCAGAGGCAAGCAGGGATACCTCCACAGACAAACGTCGTCTAGGATTTGTCAATGACATATGCCGCCGAACATTTGATGATGATTACATACTGTTGGTCCTCGAGATCCAATCCCGTACTAATTAAGACACTTGGAGATATTTCGGAGTCGAGCGAGATATCATCACCTTCTTGCAGTAATTTAGCCTCCTCTTTGGCAAGTTCGAGGCGGATCTTGGCCTGTGTAACCACTGTGGAGCATGCCAGCATGAACGTAGAATAATGTAATGCAGCCATACCTTCCCGTTTGCGACGAAATGGGTTCAATCCTTCTCGATTCGCTTCCCAGGCTTCGACCTCTGCTGTCCATTGTGATACTCTACCCGGGGGTAATGCAGCCTCTAGTTCCTGTAATGCAGCACGTTGCTGGTGTCTTTGCATCACCGCCTCTTTCAATTTGGTAAGTAATGCATTGTCTTGCACAACACAACTTGTTAGCCTTCGCACTTGCACGAGCATGATGCAAGACAACTTACGCAAACCAATGGTCTTCTTCCAGTTCCAGTCACCAAAGAAGTCATCTAATGTATCTCTGCGAGAACCCGGTCCCATTTCTTTGGTACTTGACGCCACCGGATTGATATTTGCCCACCCACGCTCTGGCGCTTCACCATCTGTCCGTCCAACCCAAGGTATGAAATTAAATGAATAGTTCAGCTGACAAGATTCTTTGTGGGCAGGGAGGTGAAACTTCGGCACCGCAAAGTCGACATGTCCATTCTCGTGGTCAAACCGAAGAGTCGGAGGCATGGTCTCCATCCTTTCCCACAGGTGCTTGCTCCACTGACATGCGATATCATAAGAAGCAAAGACACGTGTGAGTAAAGGGAAATGCTGCATGGCAGAGAAGAATAAGTAGTCCATATTGGTGTACCTACAGCGCCGTCGAATTAGAAGGAAGCAGCAAGTAACGATGACAACAGGGAACAAGAACTTACTTTTCACCCTTTTGTAAATCGCCGACGGCAGTGGGAAGCTTCATATTATGCCGTGCACAGTCTATTGTCCCAACTCCGGTGGCGGCAAGTCCATGTGACTTTTTTGAGTTGACGAGATTCACCGCGGTATGCCCGGAGCATGTACTCTTCTTCGCTCGATAGTCAGTAATAGTTGCATGAGATCCAATTAGAGCAAATATGATGTACCTCTTGAGTGTCACCTGCACGAAGTAAGAGGTATGACTTGAATGCGTTCTCCTCCACGAAGTATGCCGAGCCACCGTTCAAACTAGGGTCTACAGCATCAGCCGACACATTCCGACGCTTTAATCTGAAGTTCGCATCAATCCCTACAAATAACGTATATATCCAACTGCTAGAGTGAGCAATTGTGGCCGCAGGACTACAAGTAATTACACACCTTTGCATCGATGGAGCCTTCAGGAAGTCCACGTGGAAGTTCTTCCCTGGTTGTGGGCATGCCGGGCAAAGCACAGCACATTGACCAGCTTCGGTTTCATCCAGTCCCGCCGGATCATGCGCACGCCCCGAACGCTTGAGTAATTTGATGTTGCGCCACTCGCGAATCATGCGCACGAACTCGTCATAGCGGTCCTGTAACTATGTAAGGCATAGATAGTTTTGCATTAGCCTGACGACACACCCGAGGCTTCCGGGTCCCTGAGTTGTCAGTAAGTCGTGCAAGAACAGAGTAGAATTCATATGCAGACGCCTTGGACTCAAAGGAGAGAATGTGGAATTGCTGTAATACTTGGAACGTAGCAGCCGTACGAGGATCACGAACTGTTGCAGGATACAGACGTGCACGAAGCAATTGCTTCATTCGAGACTGGGCGGTTTCACATCCACAAAAGTCCAGCCCGACCTCGTGGATGCCATTAATATCGACAACAACGAAGTCGTCGCTTGCGGAAGCAGGCACGGGTCTGATGCACGACTGACTTGCTGGGTGGCCTAACTGGATACGCAATCCAAGAGACTTGAGGGTGATTCGCACGAAGAAAGAACCATTCCATTGCTGTTGCAGAAGGTTTAGCATGATACCAGACTAAAAGCTTAATGCAAACCTTGATACAATGGAACGGCAACAGGCCGTGGAGTTTGATGATGCATCCGAGGCAATGCAACTCACTCGAGAAGCAGTTTTCACAACGATAAACTCCGTCTTGCTTCTGACAGTGGGCGCATGTGTCAGGAGCACCACACCGCCCTTCATGCCGGACAAACTCTTCTAAAAAAGTGGCGCGGTGGGGAATCCAAGCAAGAAATGGCCGGTCCTGCAAGCACGCCGCTTAGTTAGTCCATCCACGTGACTCAGATTGATAGACTCACGCTGGCGTATGCTTGTCGCTTCGATGGTTCGGATGTAATGCTTGTAGTCCGCGGGATTGCTTCGCCCACGGCCTCTGATGATTCGGTCATCCATGTCATGTCAGGCTCAGTCGCTTCATGGTTGGTGGACCCCAAGGCCGCCGGGATGAATTGACGTGACACAGTCACAGAACCCCCTTGAGTATGATAGCTGATATGGGGGACGTGTGAAGACACTGGCTCCGAAGATTCGTGAGAACTGGCATTGTCAAGATGTATGTGAACCTTTGGCTTTGCGCGACGTTTGGGAGGCCCAACCATAGGGAAGAGTGTGGGATCGAATACAATACTCGGAGCAAGAGATACAACCGTGCACTATGTACTTAAGTAACTTGGGAATGCTGCCTCCATGGCACAAGTGCAGCGGCGAACTAATCCACATCGGCATCTTTACCATCGTGCAAAAGGCCAGGTTTCTCGCACTAAGGGGAATTAGTACGCCAGTTCGGAGATGACCGATCTGATCGAATGACTTACATCAGGCAAAATCTCAGTAAAGCCACGGAGGACATTAGAAATGTTCCTCTTATGCTCAGAGTCCGGTAGGTGTTCAACGTTGTGCGCAATCAACTTGAAAGCTGTAGTGAAGAAATTGACCACCTTATCATCGTCAACACCGTTGATAATAGAGGACCGTGCTGACACGTTGGCAGCACCGGGTGTGAGATCAGGACTATGAGGTAAGGATTGTGCCCCGCGTTTGCGCTTACGCGCAGGAGCTAAAGTGGGTGATGGGGTGGGAGGGCTACCAGTGACACAGACAACTGTTGGATGAGTACGTACAATAGGTTAGCACCACGACGAAATAGTATTCTAGACTTACTTGAACCACCCGGATTGGGCAACCAGACACTTGGGACGCCTTTCCCAATAGTGCTGGCATGGCGTTTTTTGGACTCGGACTCGGGCATCTTTGGATGTACGCCGGTCACGTTGAGCATGAGTTTATTAATATGAGATATGAGTGCGGTGGACACGGCTTACCAGAACATTTCTGTGGATCCCCATGTGAGCCTTCACTGGATATGGATAGCACTTCGAAGAGACAACAAAGTGTAGGAGCGGCATAAATTGAAGCGAGCTAAGGGAGCGGTAAGGCGTTGAGTCTTCCATCTTAACTCCTACCAGCTTTCACTGTGACTATGGCCCAGAATGCGAGTGTGCCTGTCTCCCCCGGCGCTGAGCCAAGGGCAAGAAGTGCTCACACTCGGGGTGGTGCGACTGCGAGGGCAGGAAACATCGTGAGCTGCTCCCCACTTAAGCATTCCAAAAATGGATTAATGAAGATAACTACAGGGCGAATTGATTACTAACATTACCAACATCCACATCTCAAACTCTACCTTTATCTTCCTCTTCGACGAGGATTTAGCCCCTGCTTCCAGGTCCTCCACCGACCCCGATGAAGCCGCAGCTGATGTGACTCCGCCTTCTTCGCCAACTCCGCCTCCTTCACCGTCGCCCGACTGCTCCAGCTCATCCGAGGGTGAATTCGACCTTGCTGATCTTCCAACAGTCCCCAGTCTCTCTCTCAATAGTGCGAGCGCACCCGTTCCAGCCTCAAACCTTCCGCATCCTCACATTCTCCCCCATGAATGGTACAGGATCCATCATGGATATCGTTACTGTGTTCCTGCCCCCACAGCGCCGCCGCCATACTATTTGGTAACTAAGGGCCTCCGCGTCGGCATTTTCTCGGGCTGGTGAGTATTAATTTTCTGATTGGTCCCACTTCTTTTAGATTGTTTTTGTACAGGGAAGTTGCGGCTGCACTCACTAGCAAAATCAGCGGCTCAGTTCAGCATAGAGTTACAAGTGTCGAGCATGGGTACAACTTATTTGAACAGGCTCTTGATGGCGGGAAAGTTGAGGTGTTGACTACCGCCGGGATTAACAAATAGTATCGTATGTACAGCTAGCGAAAAACATGTGTTTTTGTCATGTCTATGAGCCAATCCTTCTTGATTCGAAGCTGAACACTGAGCGACAATGTCACAACAGAGTGATACCGAGAACGAGGCACTTTCGTGGGGTATTGTGGACCTATGATGTCCGGGTCGCATTAAACTGTAAAGTTAGGGGTCGGTGACCAGTTGTCCGTCATATGTGTAAGAACTTGCTTGGGTGTATGACTGTGTATCTCGCATGAACCATAGTACCATCGTGCACACATCACACACCTCAACATCACTTGGAAACCACAAGGAACACCAAATCATAAGGATCAAAGTGTCTACATGTCAATTATCTATCCGCCTGGATCATTTTGCTTTGTATGAACACTCATCGTCCCAAAATATCCTATAAATCTCGCATAATTCTCCTATGAGTATCCTCGGACGCGACGGGCGGTAGACTTCGAGGTCATGTGATCCTTCAGTAGCCGCACTGAGCCATACTGAACTCCGCCGCAGCCATGACTCACAAGGTGTTCAATGGGACGACCAACTCTTTATCATAATGCAGAAGAGCGCACTGCAGCTGCGCGTGTGGCTCGAAAACAATATTATGAGCGGTAGGTTTCATTTTCCCCTTAACCTCCAATCCGCCTACTCCGAGTGGAATATAGCAACAAACGCGCCATCTCTCGGAAGATGAAGGTTAAATATAAGGCTAGGCGCACCCAGGCCAAGTCAGATATGTCAGTAATGTTTTCTTCCTCTGTAATGTGATCATCTGAAGTTTATTCTCTCAGCTGTTCATCTCTGGAAAGACAGAAACCAGCCGCTGGTGGGAGACATGTGTCCTGGCCGTATGTGATCACTGATTCATATCTCTCACAACAAACTAACTACTCCAGTGAGAGTGAGTTGCGTGCAGTTGAGCAGTCGCTCCTGCACCTTGTATCAGGCTCGTTGAACTCCCTACTAGAACGCCTTATCTCTCCATCAGCGATTCGGGAGTCTCTTGATGGTACCCTTGAAGAGCTTATCCTCCAAGCAGTCAACATCCAGACATCCGCAAGCGCGATCGAAAGTAATGTATTGCAGCAGAGGGGTGTTGGTACCCAGTTGACCATTGCGCGCAAAGTGACCCGTCGCGTTGCTACGACCATATCGGTCCTTGAGGATGTGCTTATGGCGAATATGGAAGGAAGCTTGGTGATGTTGTACGACACAAAAGGGTTACGTTACCAGAAGGAGGCTGACATTGGCTACGATAATAGTGTCTTTCAGCATCTGGACGGATGATCAATTGAGGTAGATTGTCCGCTTCATACTCTAACACGGAGCTTCTCAAATTTGCGAATCCTCAGTGCAATAGCGCTTGATATATCAGTTCTCCCACAAGAACGGGGCTGGCCTGGTCCCATTCAACCCTCTCTACCAAAGTGTCGAGTGTGCATCACGAACCAACCCGCTGAAACCATTTGCGTCCTCAACGGTGCCAATAGACAAAGTAAGTCTGAGTCAACCGTTCATACCAATAGTTTTGTCTGAGTGGAGGGCATACTCTGACGTCTACAGATGGGTGGACACGACTGGGCCACTGACGAGCAAAAGCAATGGCTCCGGGACTACTACGAGAACCATTATGTCCACTGCTTGCTTAACCGGGACTATACGCAATTTAAACCTGTGTTCTTCAATGCATGGTTCCTCAAGTGGCCCGAGATCACATCCAAGGAGTGTGGTTTTCCTCCCGGTTCAACATCCGAGTCATTGACGCCTATTCAACGTCAGACTCTTGCATCCCAGATCGCAAAGCGCCAAAAGGTAAGTCTCGCATCATTGCCGAACACCTCACTACTGATTGCATTTGATTCTTGTAGCAACTTCTCAATGCGATGCGATGGAAGGCCAACACGTCGCGTGAAAAGCGCAGTGCCTCTGTCGTAGATCCATTCAGGTCCATGAACCAACTCATGAAGGGATCCGGGAAGCGGACACGCAGCTTAAGTGAAGAACAAGTCTATTCGAAGCTCTACTATGAGGAGGAGATCAAGCCGAAGTATGAGGAGGAGTGCACAAGACTCGGCCTTGAAACAACCTCGAGAAAGGAGCGCATGACTGTGCGCCGCCGACTGACAAAAGAAGCCTGGGATAACTCATCAAAGGACGAGCAGCATCGGCGTAAGGTTCTCGAAGAGAAAGCCCGACTTGAGGCCGAAAAGGCACAAGCGGAGATGATGACCCGGGCGTCCAAGCCTGTGGCGACCCCTAGCGCACCTGACATGAACCTGAGGACGAAGTAAGTTGGTCGATTGTTGCACGAGCTCAGTGATAGTGATGCTAATTCGCTGATCTCTAGGGCGGTCAATGACCTTCCAGCAATGCTTGTGAAGCTCCTTGATCGCTTCAAAGATGAAACAGGTTGGGCATTTACTATTCTTGCCGGCGGTCCAGATTACTCCAAGGGCGGAAAGGTCAAAACATTTAGGTGAGCCGCTAGAGGGTGATTCTAGGACGATCTCTCACTCCATTAGCATCCATGTCGGAGAAACCCCATTGGGAATGAATTTCATGCAGGCGCATGACGCCTACAGTGAGCAAATCATGAAGCCATTCGATGCATTTGTGCGTCACGTTCATGGTAAGTTTGGGACATTCTACTTCGCGTTATTTCTCATTGTCTGTATTACACAGCCGACTCCATGCCTCCTTCGCAAGGCCCTCCAATTCCCCAACAACCCGAATCAAGTGCAGCTCCGTCTTTGGAGGGGTATTCTGCTGAAGCCGACATATCAATGCAATCTGATGTTGACGATGATGCGGTTTCTGATAGGTCTGATGTGGTTTCTGTTGCGTCTGACGTTTCTATGCTCTCCCAGTGGTCGCTCACCGACGATGACAATCGTTCATATTCCCCGCCTCCCCATGGTGTGTACCTACCGCCTGCACCGTCATCAGGTGTTCCAATCACAACCACTCCGACATCAATACCCCCCCTTCCCTCGGGATATTCCTTCCTCGAGGATCTGAACAGCCCGCTGGCATCCAACTTCGATGTTCCTGTCATGTATGGCAGCTCTGGCAGCTCTCGACGTTCTTCTTATGCTAGCGCTTGCTCTGTTGTCACCGGGACTGCCACAGAGACATTGGACTGTGTTCTCGGAGTCGGTTCCCATGCATCGGCTCCTGGAAATCAGCCCGTGGCTTACGTATCACAGGTAAGGTTTTGTTACGAAGGCATTGGGCTTCTCGCTGACCAGTGACCACGCCCATGCAGCCCGCGTTGATCGCCAATCCCGATGCCGCCGTCACCCTCTTCAGTACCAACTTGATGCAAGATCCGCCAACTTCTTTCGTGAGGGACAGTGAACCTCCAGTGGCTGTTCCAGCACACGTGCCCGCTATCACTTCCACGCCAACTCCCATTCATGTCCCGACGTCCCTGCACACACCTGTGCCTGTTATTCGTAACTCCCATCCACCTCCCGTATCTATGCCTGCTGTTCAAGCCTCAATTTCCCTGCCTGTGCCCGGATTCGTACCTACCGCGTCTAACCCTCTTCCGACACCTGTACCAGCCATTCAAGCTCCCGCTCTGGCCGTGAACCTCCCGCTCGCTCTGGATACAATCACAGCCACTTCCCTGCTTCCAACACCTGTACTTACTGTACCCGCCGTGTCTAACCCTCTTCCGACACCTGTACCAGCCATTCAAGCTCCCGCTCTGGCCGTGAACCTCCCGCTCGCTTTGGATACAACCACAGCCACTAACCCGCTTCCAACACCTGTATCTACCATTCAAGTTCCTGCTCCGGCCGTGAACCTCTCGCTCACTCCAAACACTCCACATTCTCCATCGAAAAAAGGGCAGGGCAAGCGCACCACTCAAGCCCGGTTTACATCTGTCACCACAACAGCCGCTCCCCCGACTACAAGAAGGTCTGGTCGCACAGTGGTGCCATCCACTCGGAATGCTGCTGCGAATGAAATTGGAAGTATTACCCCAAAGCGGGGTCGGCGTGGGCAGTAGATATGTAGTAGTAATGTCTTGTGAATCTTGTTGTTGTTACCGAATGTTGTGATGCAAGATGTTATTGCATACATGTATCCAAGACGTTCTACACCGGTGTGATGCATTATATGATGCAAGACATACTACCATATAAGTTACAAGGTAAAGTATAACTTAGGAATCCTGTATGCATGACGTTCTGCACTGGTGTGATGCATCATATGATGCAAGACATACTACTATATTGGTTACAAGGTGAAGTACAACTTAGGGCCGACTGACGAGATTTTTCGCTAAGTCCCATTCAATCAGTAGTGCATAGTGTAGCCAAGTACTAAGCGCCACAGATCAGAGGTAACACGATATATATATTACAATGGAATCATAGCCTCGAGGAAATTACAAAGTGTATCTAGGCCTGGGTACGAGTATGCAAAGTATACAATGTACACAATGTACACAATGAGTAACAGGGAAAGCGGGGGAAGGGGGTAAAAACACGCCAGCAGTGACGAAAAGGCGACAGGGGAGTAGTGGAGTATGGCAGCACAGCGGGAAATGCTGCCAGTGAAGCCAGGCTCACGGCGGCGAGTGAAACGTATCAAATCGGGTCTGGGAGTGATTGATTAATCCACCAAGTGGAGGTATGGGCATGAGCGAGCAATGGAGGAGGGAGGAGGAACCAGAAAAAAAAGCATTCTCCGAAGAGAACGGAAAATCGAGAAAGGTACAGATTTTGGAGGCTGCGGACGATACGGCCATATCAAATCAGCTTCCAGAAGACCAGTACTATTAAGCGTACCTGACAGAAAGCCCTGCCCCGGATTGGCATTGGTTCGATGAGTAAATCGAGCATACCTGACAGGAAGCCCCACCCCGGATCACAACTTGTTCGATGAGTAAAATAGAAATGTACATACGATGGAAGCGGGGTGCAGGGAGCACCGCAAGAGCCCACGTGGCAGAGAAATAAGAACCGATCAAAGGAAGGCAGCGAGATGGTTGTGCGTTACAGATTTGTGATGCATGATGCGTGCCTTGTCCTGTTGCACAAGTCATGCACTGGTTTTGCAAAAGTGATGCAGACCTCTTATAGCAACGAACTATGCACCACCTCTACACTTGTTATTACAATAGATTCCGTGCATCAAAACTACAGTGTGGGCTC
>JBBPJP010001104.1:0-10690 GCA_038088775.1 Boletus barrowsii
ACACCACAACAAGCTAAAGAGAAGCTGAAAAGCGGTAGGTAAGTAAAGTGACCATGGAGAACAACATGCCCACGGTTAGAACACGAAATGAACCATGAATGAGGTGCGAAATCACCAAAACTAACAGACAACAGTACCCAATGTTGAAGAGGTATTTGTATGATTTTTGTGCTACAAGATTAACTCCAGGATTAAAGCCAGGTGGATAATTTCCTAGGGTGGTATTCTAGGCAAATGAAAACTAATTGTAATGGAAACTGAGGTCCTGTTTACCAACCAATGGGACTAGGTGTGTGTATATGGATAGCTAAGCTTGATTACTAAATTCTAGTCATCCCAGTATTACTTTATTGATTAAAAGGTGAACCTCAAGTCTTGGATAATATACCATAGCATCATAGTAATATGTTATTGTATTCAAACAGTTGGATCCCTAGTCAATGGAGAACACAAATGATGCACTGATTTTCATTTAAGGTAAGTTAAGGCTATACAAAGAGATTACCAGATGTGTGAGAAAGAATAAGTTAAACTTGAGGTGTATACAACTGGAAGCTACACAGTAATTGATGCTGGTAGATACCACTGCCTACATGTTTCACTATGAAAATCATGCAATGGTAGCATGGAATTTTGTCACTGCTCTAACTTACAAACATCCAAATTGCCAATGTGACATGGCCAATGTCACAAAAAGCAAAAATAAAGTTCTGTATAAGTGAAGACACCACAAGAAGTTAAAGAGAGGCTGAAAGATTTGTAGGTAAGTACCATAAATGAGGTGTAAGCCTCATTTCTAGACCTTGGACCATGATCCATTGCTGCAGATTGTCTACATGATGGTGCACATCATACTATCAAACAATCCTAATCATCAAAACTAACAGATAGAATGGCTAATGAGCCTTGTACTGAGCAAGGGTTTACATGTGGGCAAGAGTAAATGACAACCATACAGACAAAAAGCCTATATATCCAGCACCAGTGCACCATCTTGTCATATCTGTTACCAGCTAGCAATACCTTTCATCAATAGAGCATTCAATGGATAAGGTATAGTCTTTGTGAGACAATTCTCATCATTTTATATTAGGACCACTATTGTTTACCCTAGGGTGGCTTTCTGTGATCTCAAAGACTATCAACATTGCCTTGCAACACTGATGAGCTACTAGGAGTCATCTTCTTGCTAGGTACTCCCCCACACATCTACCATAGCAGACTTCATGCACTCAAGGTGCAACTATTCCACACTCCATGAGCGGCATCTTTGCCCTACACCCATGATATCATTCAGGAATTTCCAGGAAGCATGTGAAGGACTGTTTGAACCAGCTACAAATACATCTCTTTGTCAGTTTTTGGTAAATTTTCTTAGATGTACAGTCCCCTTCCCTACCAATCTGGTCACATCTCCGAGTCCTACATTGTAACCCAGGCTGTTGAGTCTCATTCTGGTCCTCCTTCCCTGCCAATCTGGTCGCACCCCCAAGTCCTACTTTGGCCCAGAACATGTGTGAAGGGGGTCACCTTGTACATCCCAACAGCCAAGGCATCTCAGGCACAATTCTTAGCCTTACAATGAGAAATGCCAGTGATATATTTTCCAAGTATCTAACTTGTGGGCCCAATAACTTCTCTTGCTTTGATTAATACTGTTCTCAGGGATGACATCTGGACATTTGCCCTTTGGAATCTTCATTGGTTACGACCTGTTGTCTTGGCTTGATTGATTATGACAAGATCATGCAAGAGTTAAAACACATGTTTGACTCTTAAGATGATTATCTATTGGTTGAGTGACAAGGATCAGACCTGACATGTTACAGGCAATCATACTAACTGGGAATGACACAATCTACACTAGATGTCATAGAAACAGTGGTTGCTAGCACAAAGGGACAAAGATCAGACAGACCTCCTTGATGACAATGAATTCTGATTCAAATGACAGAAGTTGAAGACTATAGATATATTTGGCTAGGTGGTAGCCATTGACATACAATTCAGATGACAATGGCTGATATGGCACACATTACAAGCAGAAGAGCAGTGTGTATCCAAAGTAGGCATCAAGATTACAGAATACAAACTTGAATTACAGGTCAAGTAGAACAACACTAGATGTATAAAAAAATGCAAAAGTTTATCATGAACACAAATCTCTACTGGCCAGGGGTCACCAGCATGCCAGGAATAATGTAGCCACTGTGGGACTTGTATTTAACTGTCCTCCCAGAGGCTTGACAGAATCTATCAAGGCAAAATGAGCTGTGGCAGCCCATGCCAAACTCCTAGCAGAACATCCAACAAAAAGTCCAAACACAAGTTACTCATGAATGCAACAAAGGATTACAGTAGTCTGAAAAAAATGAAAAGAATGGTAGATGTGGCGATGAGATTGGAGGACAGGTACCAATGGGAAACCAATTACAAGGATGGAAGAAACTATGGCAGCTGGTTCCAGCGCTAGAACATGAAACTTGTATACACAGACTTTACCATGCAAATGATCATTTGGTTGATTACATAAGTGAGAAATTTCAGATGTATATAAACTGTGGGATTATCTAGAAACCTCTAACTATTACCTTCCTATCCTGGAAAAACAACAAATATATACAAACCATCATTGCAAGTTCCTGTGCTTAAATATACAATGGATACAACAATCAATGTGTCTACAACTATACAGGCATGTTTTTGTATCATCAGAAGGTGCAAGTGATAAGTACATCAAATGGTCATGTGAAATGATGTGTGTTCTAGGTGGGAAAAGACATGTGCAATCATAGGCCTTACATGAACAATCAGTTAAACAAGTAATATATTGGTTAAAAGGAAAGAAAACACCCACCTGGTTGATCAACAAGCTTGGATGTATTCAATCCTCCAAGACTATATAAGGTGGCCATTACAAAGCAAGAGGATGACCATTCAGGTGGCTTGAATTGTAGCTCAACAACATGAGCTTAGACAATCTACCCTTGGGCAAGAGAAATCTGGTGTGAGAATATACCTATATACTAATTATCATTATAGAAAAGCTGCAGGACCAACCCATGGCATCCATAGGTGAAATGAAACCTAGCATGTTCCAGTGCATGGATATTAATAATCACCAATAGAGAACAGACAAAGGATGAAGTCATGGCATCTGTAGGTAAGTTAGAACCATGCATGTTCTAGTACTGACTATTCCATTTTCTGGTAGGTAACAATTGCATTCATGTGCTATAATATGCTCATTACAATGTTCAGAATGATTAAGGACACAATGAGGGTGATCAAGGTATGTTGGGATGACCAATTCAAAAGTAGAATCAAAGAAAAGCACCTTCTATGAGAATATGTTGATGAGAGAGTTAAGTCCAACATTCAAAAGATATGTCACTATTGATTATTGGAGTATGAATAAATCAAAGCTATATATATATATTAAAACATCTAGAATATTACTCTATACCTCAAGATATCAAGGACCAACTATATATGGATGCTAGGAATTATCAGGTCCTTATGGGAATTGAATCAGATGTGAGATTGCCACCTATTTGAAGGGTATCTATCTTGCCGTGAGTCCACCAAAATATGCAATAATGGATGCCATCAAATAGTATACATATGTGGAGGGCTACAAGGAAAAGTGGAGGCATCTAGGAGGTTAATGAAAACAGGACATTCCAAGTCATGCTAATATTATATAGAGGGAAGATTTACAGATATATGATGGTAGTTGGTGGGAATGACAGTAACAAAGAGGAACAGAAGTATAGTCTGTGTAAATCTAAGGTCCTATGCATGTTCATGCATAAGAACTCTATCTTCGCACTTCACAGTACATTGTGGCTGATTTATTTAAGCTTATTTATCTTGAAACATACTTACTCTCTAGAGCACCACATTGTATCCTTTGGTTACTTACTGTGGACTCCAGGTTGTTATCTCTCTCAATACATCTAATATGGTTACTCATTGTGGACTCTAAAGTCGCCCTGAGTATCACCAGCAAGTGGCTAGTCTGCTTCCATTATCATTTTCGCTCCTAATAACTTTGGTTCCAGTGAACATTCCCAAGAACAACCCAGACACAGAGGATGGTGGTGACTATGGGTAAGCTGGATGGTGGATTCCATGAACAAGTGAAACATGCTAGTGAGAATTCACACAACAGATATTGCAACTCCACAGATGTGTGGTATGATGACTCACCATTGAGTAAAGGACATTTGTTTCTAACAAGACATACTTTGCTACTGCCTGTCACAACTAAGGATTTATTTACACTTGTTGAAAGGTAAGCTAACTGACCAATGGGTTAGTTAAACCAAGACATATAGTAACACATTTGACTTTATTATGCTTACCTTTGGGGGATTGTCACCTTGAGACAGACCTGAAAAAATGCACCGGCAAAGCCATCAGATGCATTGAACTAGATAAAACCAGAGATAGACATATGGGGTGCTGCTCTATTGGAATCAACATAGTGCATAGTGCACAACCAAACATTATTGCTACAGGTGACTTAATGATGTCCTTATGTCCTGAGAGAGCAAGGGAAAGCAGTGGTGAGCAGGTGTGTTGGCACTCATTACCCACAAGCTAGCACTGTGATCCCTACTGCTGATGTCTGCTATGCCAAAAATCTAGATGAAGTGAGAAATACTACTGTCTTCAAGATGCTGGGCCCCCAATGATTGAATGATTCATTCATTGAAACTATGTCTGGGAACCAATATTTGTTAAGAGCAGTAATGCTTAATGAAGCATACCAGCCACTTGCTGAATCAACTCAGCACATCATGGGAAGTACATATATAGGGAACATGGCCAATGATTCATGGCAGTTCACTTGCTGCAGAACATTGGCAGTATCCATCCATACCTTGGCTGATGATCTCAAATCCTTCTTGCATGTATTGGGACTTCTACTTCATAGTACATGGGACATCAAATCCTACTGGCTCAACACCATTTTCCATGCAAGTGTGATTGGGCTTGGAGTTTTGGATCTCCCGGATCAACCACCGACACCACACCCACTGAGCCACTCCCTGTCCCACCTCCACCTCCACCAGCCGCTCGCCCATCTTCCTGAACTGGAGATCCTAGCCCCAGAGCTGCGGCTCACTTCTCTGCTGACCACCCCGATGTCCTTGCTTTCCTTGCTACCATTCCCCTCCTCGGACAAGGGACCTCTACCCCTGAACCCATCAACATATTTCCTGCTCAAGAACATCCGACCACTCCAAAACCTGCCTGTCATCCTCATAACGTCAAAAGTGTGGTGGATGCATTTCATTGGACTACCCTCATCCGCAGCATGAGCTGTGGGCAACTGTTCTCAGGGAAATAGAGGAAAGCAAAGACAGGCAACTCCGTTCCCCACCTCCAGTTGCTATAACAAGGACTTCGTGATGTCGCCCTTGCCATTGCCTAGTTCTGCATCCAACCCCATTGATGTAGACTCTCTACCTCCCTGTCCTACCCAAGCTCGTTGCTTCACCTCTCATCAACAAGGCCATATCCGCCCCCATTGCCCTCACTACAAGTGTCCACTCTTCTGCGTCACCACCCCTGGCCATATCCTGGCCTTCTGTCCTCACCACTGATGTCTTTTGTGTGAAGAGATGGGCCACTCAGACAAGTTTTGCCCTACTCACCGAAACCCACTGGACAACTTCGACCCGACTGACTATGAAGTCAACAAGGGGGATTCGGATTAGAGGTCTCGCAGGTGCTTCAACCATAGAAAGGGGATAATGTTACGGTCTACGAGGGGGTACTCATTTTTCTCTATGCTTTTCCATTCACTCGTCCACAGACTTGTTCTCTTACCGTATGTGGTTGTATTTGTAGCAGAGTCATCCTCTGCCTACTTAGATGTGTTCTCAATCTCTTTCTCTCTATGTCTCACACGGCGCCCCGCCTATACCTATATTTAGACTTCTGTTCCATTCCCGTCTGCAGTCGCTTATTCAAACTTCATCAACTGCAGACTATGCTTTACTGCGTACTGTGCATTCCTAACTCGCATTGCTGTGCATTGAGTCATATGTACAACAGAGATGAAATCCCTTTGGACTCCCACTTCTCCTTTTCCTTTCTTGTCTTCCACAGCATTGGGGCCCACCATATATATAGTCTTGCTTCTCTTGCCATGTATTTTCCCCAAGCTAGTTCTATACAATATCAGTGGTGTTTCTAGTGACCTCCGAGTCTAGTGAGCCTCTTCAGGTACCTAGATAGAAGAGACCTGTCGAGTCTTCGCATCGTCTCGAAGATAGACATAGTCCTTCAGAGATCCTCACCCCTTGTCTCTCTTTCAACCTACGTTCTTTGACCCGTATTGCAGCACGCTCCGTTAACACTACACTATGTGTTACAGCCTCTATCCTGTTGTGTACTACCTGCATGTAATGTCCAGCAAGAGACCCAGCCTCACATTCAATAAACTAGGTTGTTAAAAAAAATCTTTTATCCACCTCCACCTTTCTATCTCAAATCTACCCCAACACCTTTCTACATTTTACTTGCATAGAATACACATGCACATCCACCCCTTAGTCCATGTGGTTAATAATCTCTTTGTACTCTATCACTCACACATCCAAAAGACTGCTTTGCCAGGTTGTTGATTGTCTTTTTCTAACAATTGGCTCCCAAAAGCATGCTGCTAAGGAGCATCAAACCAATCACCACTCAACCATTCAATACCAAGATAGGCTATATATATGATATATTGTCTCTTGCTCCTCCAGGAAGATGGCCAGAATCTATTCCAAGTGTCCCACATGTTGTGATTAAATTGGATAATTGTCTATAGTGCTAATGATTAGACCACCATTAGGTGTGTATATACAGAGTGAAAATGGAGTGACAATGTGTGTGGCATTCAATTTGCATTTGGAGGCCATGAGGGGAGGTAGGAAATGGGGCTACATGATGGCCTTGGTGAGGACTTTTGCAGAACCAGTGTAAGCATAGTTCAAGGTGTGTTTAAGGAAGGCAACAAACTTGACATGATCTATAATAGATTGAGCTTCTTGTCAGAGAGAAGTTTTGGGTAGTGCTTCTTCCATATCATGTTGATGAAGCTGGTGAGCAGGTAGATCTAGCTCATGAAGTTGGGTATCACCTTGGAATAAGAGGAACTGGTTTGGTCTGACTTACACTTGTGAGAGAACAAATAACAGAGAGTGAGAACATACCTGCAGCTTGAAGGGTTAAACATATTATTTGATGAGGTTAATGATGAAGGGGTTGAGGTATTTGCAAATCTTGGAGACAATCTCATTGTAGATGGTCCTGCAGTACATGAGTTTGAAGAGGTTTAGTACTACAGATATCTAAGATATGGTCAGAGCCATGTCTCACTTTCCATTTCTGTGTTGTTATTAAAGCCTGTACATATTGATGATGAAGGTCTGCCTGATGTGCAAGGCCTCATGGGGTTGGTCATCACCTTAAAGAGTGTTGGCATGTTGCTCACAAGGGAGACCATTGCAATAGAACTCTTTCCTCATTGCTGTCTTAGAGGAACAAGTGGATAAGAAAGTGGGTCTGAGTATGACTCATCCCAGGGGGGTTCTTAGAGGTAGTTGTGTAGGTGTGAAGGTGTAACCAAGACATGTCAAGTAGTGGAAGTAGATGTCCAGAGGTAATCTGGATGAAAACAAAATAGAGGGATAATGGAAATGAGAATCTATCCATCCCTTGGGCAGCCAACAGATATAGGCAGAAGACTTGAATGATATATGACGACAACCAATAAGACCTTTGTCAAAAAAAAAAAAAGGAACATCAGCTGATGCTCCTGATGTATGCAGGTGCTGGTGGCATGTTTTTAGACTCCAACTCATTGTGGGATATAACGAGATCAGTGATACCTGCCTCACAACTTGTTCCACTCCCACAACGATCAGCTGCATTCACAATATCATTTCACTTACATTATCTCCACTCCATTTTTTTGTTTTGTCTTGCTATGGCTTCCCCTTGCCATTTGGCTTGCAGTCACTCAGCTACTCCTCCAGAGAAACCTAATGTGCCCTCCTCAGCTCTGTCTGATCCCATTAAGGATCCAGATAGAAGCCCTGGGGAAGTTATTGTTGAGAGCAAAAATGCTAATTGAAGCGGACTAGCCACTTGCTGGATCAACTTAGGACAACTCTGGAGTCCACAGTGAGTAACCCTGATGATATTGAGAGAGAGAACAAGATTATACGAACCTGGAGTCCACAGTGAGTAACCAAAGGATACAATGTGGTGCTCTAGGGAGTAACTGCGCTTCAAAGTAAACAACCATAAACAGTTCAGCCACAATGGACTGGGAAGTGCAAAGGTAATGTCCTGTATGGGTAGAAACACCACAACAAGCTAAAGAGAAGCTGAAAAGTGGTAGGTAAGTAAAGTGACCATGGGGAACAACATGGCCATGGTTAGAACACAAAATGAACCATGAATGAGGTGCGAAATCACCAAAACTAACAGTTATGAATGGCATTGGAGATTTCTTTTCTTTGTTTCCAGCTCAGCTACCTAGCTCTCCTGGGATTTCTGTTCCTGGTCAAGCAGGCCCAGTGAACATTCTGGCTGACAATGAACATGTTGATATCTCCCAGGCCACCTTTCTGGCTGAGAACATTTCTGAGGTCACTGATAGTTCTTCCAAGGAAGGTAACACTAGCAGGGCTCTCTTCATCCCTTCAGTGTACTCCACCATGAGGCAGTACTTTGGATCAACGTTATGCTTCCACCACAGAGCTCTACGTTGCCGGAGTTTTCGTGCCTGGCATTTCCTGTTGAAGACATTTATAGTGTGGGCCTCGGCCGCTTTGTCTTCTCGTCGCCTCTTGTGCTCCCGTACAGTCAGTTCCGTATCAGGGATGCGGACGGTTCCTGTACTCCAGTTGATCTTCGGGTTACAGTCACAGAGCCAAGGGAGCCCAAGGATGATGTCGTCCTTGCCACAGTCAATAACAAGGAAGTCTCAGAGTTCGTTAGTTTCTCCAAGCTGAATTAGCACCGATGCCTGTTTGCGTATCAGGCCGTTTTGGTTTGGCATACCATCTATGTTGCTCGCCCATAGGGAAGTCTTGAGTCTCGTGGTGGGGATGTCGCAGGCCACCATGGTAGCGTAGTTGATAAAATAACCAGTTGCCCCAGAATCGATAAGGGCTTTGTGTTGACACTTTTGAACGCAGTGCGGTCAGGGGGGATAGATATGGATTGTGAAGAAACCCCTGACACAAACACTGGAGAACATCTGTAAGTAAAATTAGTATTGGCAGGCAATGACATTGACCTGTTCCTGCCCTTCAAAAACCCTGGTCGGTTCCAGGTGTTCCTTGCCTCAGTCGATTCTGAGTGCCTGCCTCTTCGCTCACCACTTTCGCCACCTTTATTCATTTTTTGACTGTGTTTCTTACGGTGGTCTCTTGCGAAGAGGGTTGCGGTCCAAGCCCCGTCCCATGACCCATGGGAGTAGCTGCATCTGTGTCCAGCAATGGTTAGACATTATCACCATCTGCGTACGTGCCTGGGTAATTCCCCAGGTCTTCCTCTGAGGTGGCCCTCCAGAGGTCTGCTGGCACTAGGGTGGAAAACCTATTGTTCCATGGTCCAGATCGTACAGCCCTGGCTTGTGGTGCTGCCCTGATTGCTTCCTTTTGGCACTCTTGGTAAGTGGCCGTTCTTACCTCAGCCATGGCCTGGTAGCCTTCCTCTTCCTCCTCAGAGGTACTGCCCTCCCCGAAAGCAGTCTTGAGTATCTTGATTGCGGCGCCTTTCTCGGTTCTACCCATCGTTTCTAGGTAGGCGGAAATGTCTTCATCTTCCTCCGTGGTGGTGGTTCGTGCCCTCTGTTGTGGGGTCTTATATGTAGGACGTGCGGAGCGTCCGGAAGATGGATTCTGGCGGGGACGTGATGTCTGGTCGGTTCCGGATCCATGGTTGGACGACCTACAGCCAACCTTATGGCAGGTAAAGCATTTATTGTTCCGCATATACTCAGCGCGCTGAGTCGGCGATAGATGCACGGCATCTACGTCCATTGTGTACAGGTCCTTGTGACTAGATCAAGAGTAAGGAGCTGGGATATGAGCGACTCCTTTCCTAAGGTCTCCGATTCGCCGCAGCTGTTGGGAGAACTGTCCTGCCTTCTTTATCCATTCCTGGTAGGTTCCTGGAGTCTTCTCGCACAACAGGATCATCGTGGCGAGGCGGGGGCTAAGTCCATGGATGAACCACTCAACGAGCGCATTGGGGTCAGTGATACCAGACTTTTCAGTGAGCAGTTGGAATTGTGAAGCGTATGTGGTGAATCCGTCATTCCACGATCCTTCTGTATCTCTGCCGGAAGCCTGTTTCAGCTTTGACAGGTCGATCCTTGCTTTAGCGGCAACGTCATAGGGGGAGAAGGCAGTCTCGAATGCGTCTGTGATCGCTTTGAAGGTCTTTAGTTTGGGTGGCATGTGTGGGTTTGCCAATTTCATCAGCCATCCTTCTGTGAAAGTCTTTCCCCGGCCCTTGCTGATCTTGTTAAGAAAAGTAAGGGACTTAGTGGTCTTGGAGAAAAGCTTGTCGTTGATTAAGAAGTAGGCGTTCATCAATAGGAGCCATCTGTTGGCGTCCTCTGCCTCCCCGGAAAAGTCCTTGGGAAGGCCGGCCTTTATTTCTGATACCA
>JBBPJP010001105.1:0-10653 GCA_038088775.1 Boletus barrowsii
GACACACTCTGCATAGATTGTGGTCGAGTATTAATAGGCTCTACTAGAGCTTGCAAGCCCTAGGTAGGTTTGCCAGAACCGCCGGGTTCATCCGAGGTTGTACTAGATTTGGGCGCATTTGCTGATGTACTACACCAGCCTGAATGTTCTCATTATCTCGTAGCAAATTCTCTAAAGGTGTCCTACCAACTTTTAGATCGGCTCAGCGCTTCCAGCGGCCGCTTACACACCGACCGGTACACACGGACGGGTCCTCAGCATCTGTGACATCCAATTACGCTGCAAAGAAATCGTCCTGGTCAAGCCCAACGATCTTGCTTTTGGGTTTCATTCCAGTTTTCGCCTTTGCCTTGGGGACATGGCAGCTACAACGCCTCCAGTGGAAGATTAACCTGATCGACGAGCTCGAAGAAAAATTACAGCGCGACCCCATCCTGCTCCCAAAGCGAATAAAGTGCGAGCACATCTCCTCTAGAACAGCGGGACTCTAAAATGGCTGCCATTTCAAGTGTCTCCGTGATACCAGAATTTGCCTTTCGCCGCGTTTTGCTCAGAGGTTGCTGGAATCATGCGCATACAATGTTGCTAGGTCCCCGCGTTCGCGACGGCACCCATGGCTACCACGTCATCACTCCATTGGTGAGGACGGACGGCTCTACTGTTCTAGTCGATCGTGGTTTCATCGGGAAGGATTTTGCCGAACACTATGCGCGCGGCGAGGAAGGAGAAGTCCAGGTCCTAGGCATGCTCCGAACATCGCACAAACGAAATTCTTTTACTCCAGATAACCAGCCCGCAGAGGGTAAGTGGTACTGGGCAGACATTGATTCTATGGCCGAGTCGGCGGGGGGAGAAGCTGCTGGCATGCAGCCTGTTTTCATCGAACAGATATTTGGTGAGTAATCGTACAGCGTTGGGAGGACAATGTCGAGCCTACAATTTACAGATGGTCATGCGGGCGATGCAGCTACGTACCTCAGCAAAGGCATACCAATTGGACGTTCAGCTACGGTTGATGTACGCAATGCACATCTGTCGTACGTTATTACTTGGTATGCAGATGTGTGACCCTCATTTGCGCGTCTGACTTCAGTTCGACAGGTATTCATTATCAGTGTTCACCACTGTGATGCTTGGGCGTGTCATTTTAAAGCGAAGGGCACAGCCAAGACGGCCTATGCCCCGGAGATAAACTGGAACGCAATCCACATTGTCCTCAATGGCGCATGTGACTAAGGCCCCCCTTGCGTAGTCTTGTATTTGTCTACGTCCCCGATACCTTTCCTCTGTAGGTCTATCGTTCATCGACATACTGAACAAATCGGTGGATTTCTGTGGGCCGCCGCCGATGCAAGTGAAATTTATCCATGCTCCTACGAATAGTAAGTGGCGTGACGTTCCCAGGCAGTGTTCAGCCTTTTGCTTTGACAATGATCGCTTTCTTTAAACTCGGACCATGGAAACGCGCCACTCCAAAGGACAGCCAACATATAAATGAGGGTGTTGGTGTGTTGAGTAATGCATTATTCAACTCCACCATGCCCATTCATAACACTTACTTCCCGAGCGGTGATTGCATTGACAATCGACATGAAAATGAACCAAGGGCGCAACATCGATTCAACTTTCAGGACCATGCGAGGTTGAATAGCACTGAAAAGGTGACCCCTACAACGATGGTGGCGGAGGGAGGTGGTGAGTATCTCTGTGGCTATCGCAAGTGAGCTAGTATTGACATTGAAGGTCCTAGACAAGGAAGACATTAGACAATATGAGCCTCTTACACCTCGACAGGAAGAAGAACGCCACACATCGTTTGACTGGCGTCCGGGGTCCGTTTCTGGTCCGCCACATACTAAAATCGGGCGGGCTCCTCCGAATAGTGTTGATCAATCTCACATTCCGACAACTCAGGCTGTCCTGTCGCAAGACCAGCGAGGTCTGAACATCTCTTTGGGGGAATGTGAGTTGTTGCACTCAAAGGTGGGACGAACAAGTGCTCATACAGGGGTCTTTAGATCTCCGGCGGCTGCAAGCAGACAAACACAGGTTGCGGGCGCTCCTCCCTCCTCTGATTCCCAAGGAGGAACCGTCGAAGGTCTCACTTCTCGAGCGTCTGAACCCTTTTCGCCGTATCAAATGCCCGTCGATGCCGCCTGAGGCTTACAGAACAATTGTCTTTATCCCGAGTGAGAACAGTGGACATGCCCGCCGTAGATCTCTCGCACGACGAGCGTAGTATGTATTTGTTAAAGGGCTGTGTAAATGCCGTGAGAATGCCGTCGATCCATCAAAGTATACTGTCCTTTCTTGTCCTCGCCTGTCATCATGGCAGACTCGTTACCAGTGTCTGAACCCTACCCGACGTCTCAACCATTAGTTTCTTCTCAGACCCAACCAGTTCGTATACACTTCCCCGGCCGTTTTCTCACTACTCGTACACATGGTGGTTCCTCAAGGTCGTCCTCTATAAGCTTTACTTCACCTGCACAACCCATCCTGCATTCGCGGTCACGCAGTAGTAGGACCCCTATGGAGATGGCTGAAAGCAGGCGACGCATCCGCTCGCTGGGCCCCGATCCCTTGGTCTCTAGCGGCAAATTGTCCAAGAGCACCTCCTTACGCCATCGTGGGTCTCGCAGTAAGCAGGATCCCATCCAAAGCCAGAGCTCCCTCTCGCCACTGAAAGTTGACCCAATTCTGTCTGACTTTGAACCGAGTGCCTTCTCGGATGAATACGATCTTTGTGAGTTCTCCGCCACGTTCTCTTTACAGCCTCTTGACTCATGGACGGCGTTACGACAGCTCACGAGGGCAAGTAAACACAGTCTGGTACAACGCTTCCTGAACAGCTTTTGAATCACCCAGATCCAAAAATATTGCAGGACGTCCAGCGTGCTCTACACCTTCAATCACGGCGACGTGAACGCATGTCGCAACAGCTGCATCCTACGTCGGATGATGTGCCATCCTCGACTGATACACCCATGAACATGAGTGCATCATACGCCTCTACGTCCACCGCCCAACCTGTCCCACACCCATTTCCCCAATATTCGCAAGTGGCCAGCTTACCGTCCGAGGTAGACTTCAGCCCATCGACTCGATCCGTACCTCCCCATCCCGTTCCAGTCTCCTCCAACGGTGGTGCAACTTTGGATTGGACAGGCTCCCATTCCGAAGACGATAAATTGGATCGGCGCTGGACTATTTCGAGGGGTAAACGGATGGCCAAAGAAAAAATGCTGCCATCTAGCAAGCCCATTGTTGAGAAACAAGAAACGTTGTTCACAGGTCCGCTTCACGGATATTCCAGTTCGACGTACTCTAATGTCTTGTGGTTTAGATAGGATTTCAAGGATTAGAGCTGAGGCATCAGCGCCGACGGTTCGCAAGGCAGCCATTGTCAGCGAACAGCTAGGGCGACGGTACAATATCTTATACGCCTCTTTAGCTAGTACGGGTCCTGTGGGTCTTGCAGAAATAGTCCGCTGGTATGCCGGTTTAGGAACGGAGACACGGGCATGGTTGGATGATGCTGAACCCCTGACCTGGCTGAAACACCTATTTGACCGACATAGGAAACGGCGATCTCGATGGCACGTGTCTGCGCTCATCGTAGAGGAGTACATCAAGTTCAAGAGAGGTACTACTTCATCTACGTCTCTATCACAGTCACCGTCTGCGCCGTCTTTACTCGAAACGCCCCCGTCCCCGTCCCATCTCAAGTTCGCAGCAAACCAAACATCTATTCCCCCGTCGGATTCTTCACCTGGCACGTCCCTCAGTCAAGTTCGCTCCTCGGATGGTCTTTTTTCCTTTGGTCCCCTTGTTGCCAACTCGCAGGACTCTCCTGGTAATTTGCAAACGCATGGCGAAGGAAAATCTCGGGGATGGCGACATTCTATTCCTACCTCCTTCGATTCTGGTAGCGCCAACGATACCCCTTCACCATATCATCGCAATGCTTCCGATAGATTGTCGCCTGCTAGTAGTCGCCTCAACTTTCCTAATATTATCCACCGTTTTCGTCGGAATCCTACGGAAAGCGAGGAGGGCTCATCATCACCGTTTGGTTCGCAGTCCGAAGACCAGAACGATTCCGCGCCAAGTGGACCCCGCAGAAAGAGCCGACGGAAGGACCAATCTCATCCCGGCCAGTTACAATCGACACAGGAAACAGCTGGAGAGATCAATACCTTGAATGATATAGCTGACATGCATGTCACTGATTCTCTCCCAGCGAATTCTGCACCTGCCCCGGTATCCCCAGACCGAGAGATTATCATACTCGTGGAGGGATCCTATCCAGATGTTATTGAACCCATCCAGTGCAAGCGTTCGTACCGTAGCACTTCCTTGCCCATCGCAACAAGTGTTCATCAAATGCTACCGGAATCCAAGGGAGACCCTAACAAGCGGGATCAACTTGAAACGGAATATGAGCTAAGATTGAAGTACGCGCTTTTTACGTATTCTTCGGTGATTATTGCCTCACGCTACCTCAGGACGCTAGAGGAATTGAAGAATCACAATCACAGGCTCCGTCATCGGATGCAGCGAGTTGCTGTTGATGTCCGGGAATATGAGCTAGTTTGTTCTAGCGTGATGCCGTCACTAGGTATCGCATATCGTAGTCTCCCGGTGGAATTACTCGATGCCCTCAGCCACGATCCCTCGGCTGTGACCAGTGGGACCCGTAAACGCCAGGGTTGGAGGGTAGTCGAGGACATACATGCACGGGTGCTCCGACAACGCGAGATTCTCACCAGTTTCCTGTCAGGAGTGAAGACTGATGCCAATGCGGTTTCTATACCGGAAAATGTCCTCGATAACCCAATTTCCACTCTCATGGAGAAGCTGCAAGCACTTGAAAGCGAGCAAGAACCCCTGCAGGAACAAGCCAATGAAGTATCACGAATGTTGGTGGAAGTCAGGGCATCCCATTCGACTGTCAAAGAAGAATACAATGATGCTCTGTCTTATACATCTGTTGTGTATCCAGAGGTCCTTCTCTATTTTTCCCTCACGTTCACCGCGCTTACTTTGAGGATGTTCAGCTTTCGCACATTGTTGCATTAGAAGAGAGCTACAGGGATCAGTACCAACAAGTCTGGGAACTTGGCATGGATGCTTTGACTGTCATCCTTGATACGATCACTCCATTCTGGAGAAGCTACGGCAAAATCATAGGGGAAGATATGCAGGATTTCATAATTATTCCCTGGTATCGAAATGAATTTACAGGAGAATCCAAGCGCTACCCAGTAAAATCGGTTCCTCGTCGTTCTCTTCGTCATTGGGTTGCACTTTTCAGCTTGTTTACCCTCACCTTCTTCATCACATTCTTGCAGGCGCGGGCTGCGGTCACATCAGCATGGCACTACCGACTTCTATGTATCGAAAACCAGACATTCCGTTGGGCCATTATTCCATTCTTCTGGGTGGTAATACTCATTCAATGGCTTGCTCTCGTGTTTGAGGTTAGCGTTGTCCTACTGCACATTTCTGTCGGTGCGTGGTGGTTGGGATGGTTTATAGGGATATGTACATGAATATCCGGATGCTGATCAGACCAGTCCCGTCACTACTTGCAGCATCTATTATTATCTATTTCATGCAGTCGTTCACTTTACTGAGTCCTCTTGTCGGACTGATCAGGTAGGGTCTCTACAGGTGCTGGCATCGGCTGCGAACTGTCGTTGGTGGACGACTTGTTCAAAATGGTCACCCCACTAGCTTGAACGGTTTCTCCAATTCGCCCACCCTCTACGCAAGGTCGGCAATATCCTGGGTATACAATCAATCTGATTACCAGATATGAAGTGGCCTTCCGCTTACTTCCTCCCATGATCAAGGGTACGTTGGCTTGACCACACGCAAAACAAGCAATTTTCGGTGGAACCTGAGTTTTGGGTTGCGATTGCCGCTTGCGCTTTGCTGTCGGGGAACCTGGAGGATCTTGTGCGGACTTGCGTGGCGCAGATCTTCGTTTTGGTTTCCCATTTTCTGTTGAAGGCTTGATGGGTTTCATAGCATATGACGGCAGGGCAGCCTGAGACAGCCATATCAGCACGCTTCGACGTATGATAATCACATGCGTACGTTTTGTATCTGGGTGAGTTGCGAACCTCCAGGGAGTCGATACGCCAAGTATTTTTGTTCAGGCGGTTCCTACGACAATAAGACAGTAAGAAAAACTAAAAGTAGTTAAAGGTTAAGGGAAAAAATACTACAATTTCCTTGAGAATGTTGCGATTTTCCTCCATTTTTTCTTTAGAGCCCACCCAGCGCGAAAAAGTGTCCCAGATATACGAGTTTGCCATCTTAAAATGGAATTCGACGACCTGCCTGGAAGGTAACTCTGTTGGAGCACTCGCTTCAGACGCAAGGGGATCTTGCGGTGGTAGCATGCTAGGGAATGGAACGATGGTGGAGACCGTGAGGTCACCGAATGACCCAGCATCATTGAGTGCAGAAAAGTCCCATGTAGCAGGTCCGCGAGGAAATACCCAGCGATCGGAAGGGGCATCTCGGAACTCTATCACGATATCAAAGTCCTTGACAGGTGCTTGGTATTGCTGTGTCGTTGCGGGTGCTGTCGCAAGTGGCGTACTCGACGAGTCGGTTCCTGGTGCGCTTGACTGTGAGGCAGCTGCGGGAGCGCCTGTTGCCGAAGAACCAGTTAATGATTGGATAAGAAGACCAAGAGTCTTCAGCTGATCTGGCGTCGCCCGCCCTGAAGCAGCAAGTTGTAACAGGTTTGCAAGGGTTGGATTTGACGTCGCTGCAGCATTAACATGGGAAATCAAACTGGGAGGTAAGGGTAGGCTAGAGGATAAAGATGACAATAGTGGATTAGATTCCCCGGTAGATGCAGGTAATGAGGTCTGTGGTTGATGAGCTGCCTGCGACAATGGATTCCCTGGCGCTGACTGATACACAAACATTGTTGGTTGTGAGACCGTGACGGGAAACGGGCGGTAGTGAACTTCGAACACCGTTGTATCCATAAACAAGTGGGGACCAATCTGGAGAGTGCATCTGCCGCGGTTATAGATCGTGTGTGGGGGTGGCACGACATCAGGTTGCTTCCCTCCTCTTCCGCGGCTCGAGAACTTTGGAAACATTGAACGAAGCCATTTATCCCGTGCTGCGATAATTATAGTGAGCGATGGTCATGCTCTAGCATCTGGCTGGTCTAACATTGTTTCAGTGATTGCAAAATTACAAAGCTGAGCAAGGTCAGACGAGATCGCAAACTGATCTATAGACGATTGCTCACCTTTCCGCAGGTGATTTCAGATCTGAAGGTTCACTGTCGCTGTCACCGACCTCCCAGTCAGGGACATCGCCGACGGGTAGTTTCAGTGCGGCTTGACCGCGAATCATAAGGTGTCTTGTTTGGTCCTATTGTGGCACCGACGCGCCTTCAACGTAACATAACGTAAGCAACACTCCTGAGCAGCGAAACATGAGCACGCGTGTTCGTGAGTCTTTCTAGCTCGTCATTCTCCTTCAAAAATGTCCAACACAACACATAGAGAAAGGCGGAACCGTATTTCGTCCAGTCACCAAAGCGCGGCCTCGTACCACCGAGAGCACTTCAATACAACCATCGGTATCGCTGGACAACCGTGCCTCGCATCCCCCACCTGAGGGACATAAGACCCCGCTTTCGGTTCCTTCCGATGACGCTCTCGCCGCCGTTATTTCCCCACCGTCCATGGTACCCCCCCAGTTTTCGCTGCAGGGGAGCATTGATCACACATTTCCTGCTGCTGCTACCAAGCAGGGCGTTCCGATTGTCATATCCTCTGCTAGACTCACTCCAGTAGTACAAGCAACTGAATCTCGATCTCCGTCAATTGTCGAGGAAACCACTGCATTGGCTGGTCCCTCCCCTGCTGAGGTTCCGAATGTCGAACAAACTCACCCTCGAGGTGAAAGGAGGTCGCGATCCGAGTCGCTAGCTGCCACTTCTCCAAAGAAGCATAGAAAGGCACGACGACCTACAACCCCAGCGTTTGATGCAGATGCAGACCGTGGCGAGGATCTAGACCCGACGTCTATCACTATGGCCGCATTGTGCGACGATACGGGTCAGGGCCGCATAAGCAGCAAAGCAGCACAAATTCTTGACAACCACCTTGCCTGGAAGAAGTCCAGTAAGGATAAAAGGACAAGGATGAGAACGCTGATGGAAGCGAAAAAGTATGGCAGAAATGAGGATGGTGATTCTACACAAACAAGGCATCCAGGAGCTGAATCGGACCAGACCTCAGTCACTGGTGCAACACCTGGGGAACCATCCACACGGCCAGTCTCTGGGAACCCCTCAGCCGTCGAGGACACCTCTGGGCAAGGTTTCGACTATTCCCAAAATATTGCCACTAGTCGATATAATGTTCAAGTCCGAATTGGTCCCAGTGGAGAGACTATCATTGATGAAGAGTCCTTGTTTGTCGATCGCAATGCCGAAGCAGATACCACAGAGTACACCCATATTGAAGAGTCGGACGTCACAAAGTTCGTCAACTCCGCTACATACGCGAAACGCTTTCGTGGATCACGCTGGAGCGCCGAGGAAACCGAGTTATTTTTCGATGTATGTTTGTCTTGTGTGGTCTAGGGTGAAATTAACGCTTTTTCAGGCATTGTCGCAGTTTGGCGAGAATTATGAACTTATTTCATACGTATTGCCTGGTCGGGATCGTAAAGCATGTAAAAACAAATTCAAGACTGAAGACAAGAAAAATCCTCAGCGAATAAATTACTGTTTGAACAATCGCAAGCCATATGGTTCGTATTCTCCTTTGAAGGTCGCTCGTTTTCTTACTAAGGTCCAAACTCAGATATCCAAACCTTGTCCCGTATGACCGGGAAAGACTTCAGTGGCCCTACCCCCGAGATACGAGCCCCACCAGCATTGTCGTTAGCAGAGTCACGGAACGATTCGGAAACCAACCGACCTCCAGTTCCAGGACAGACCTTGGGTTCATCATCGACTACTGTTGAGCATTTTGAAGAGGTCGTCGGAGACATCTCTAGTTTCGATCCCGTGTGAAGAATACCATGTCCTACCTTTATTTCGATCAAAGTTTCAGACGGCAAAACATATGGGCCGGGGTAGCTCAGCTGGGAGAGCAACAGACTGAAGCTTGAACCGTCGTTTTCTGGAGGTCCCGTGTTCAATCCACGGTCCTGGCATTTGTTTTTTCTATTCGCCAAGTGTTTCAGGTTGGATTTTGTGCACGTCACTAGACTCTGCGGTTTCGGGCTGCAGTGGTCGCTTAACCTCGACTTCTGGCAATAGCGAGATCAGAAGGGGCTCGGGAGTCGGCGCTTGCTCGACATTCAGATTCTGAATGGGCAACGTTCAACTCTGAACCATGCTCATCATGCCAAGATACCACGAATGCTGTTTACTAGTACTTGGATTCTTCCAACATACGTCGCCTCTCATATTGCTTATTGTCAAGTGGGTCCCATTGAGTGGGGCATACATATATTCAGTTCTCCTTGAACTGAGTTCACCTCAAGTACATGCAGGTTTCAGGTTGGTGGATCGAGATCACGTCGACCAGCTGATCCGGTGTTGGCTTCGAAAGTTCAAAAAGTCAGGGAATTGGTTCAATTCCCGAACATCTGAGCTGTCCGAGCTGTCCAAACGAGCTACACAGCTCAAATAAAATTTGCGCTCCGCCCCAACACTGCCGACGAAGCTGCATATCACTTCTCACGCACCCGCCCGCTATCCGCCTCCCGCCGCACATCTGCTGTGCCCACCTCCCTAAATGGAAAATTCAAAAGCCCTCCGTCACCACCTTATTTGACCTCACCTTGCTCAATATTTCTCCAAAATATTCAAACATGGTCTTGTTGTGCAACTTGTCCCTATAAAATGGCAGCTCATTGATGAGCTTCTTGATGGAATGCTCCAACTTGTAAGGCAGCAACACAAGGCAAAAATGCAATGTCCTGCCATTGATGGGGACCTCTGATAGTTGTAAACATTGGCAGAATTTTTCGACAATATTTTCGGCTTGTTTTCCTGTGCAAGTGCATGGATGAGAGGGGCAGGAAAAACAAAGATGGAGAATACTTGCTTTTTTGATAAATGTGAAAATGTAGTGCATCATGTTCTGGAATGCTTCTTTGTCAACAGCATGCTCCCCAGATGACGAATGACTAGTGACTACTGGAGTGAATCATGAGCACAGTCCCACACCCAAGTGAAAACAGACCACCTACTGTCTGGCAAATTGTTGTAAATCACATTGTCCTTGGTTGATAACTCCGTAAAGAACAACTTTGCCAAATCTGACTGTTATGGTTTACAAAGGGGGTACTCTTTTTCTTCTCGTCTTTTCATTCACTTGTCTACCAGACTCGTTCTCTCACTACATGTGGTTGTATTCATAGCAGAGTCATCCTCTGCACTACCAGGTATGTTTCCAGGTCCCTATCTATTTCTGTCTCACACGGCGCCCTGCCTATACCTATATTTAGTCTTCCTTTCCATTCTGCTGCAGTCGCCTTATTCAGACTTCATTGCCTGCAGCATAGCCTTGACTGCATACACTGCATACTGTGCATTCATGACTCTTTATGACTCACACTGACTCTGACTGCTGCGCACACAAGTCATAC
>JBBPJP010001106.1:0-10651 GCA_038088775.1 Boletus barrowsii
ATGTGGAGTTTGCTCTGAGAGATTTTGGGATGTAAGTGCCTGGGCATGGTGATGGTTTAGGGTCTGGAGAGAGAGGTCTGCATCAAGCCTTTGCCACCACCCACACAATACTTATGTAATCAGTCATGTGGTGGGTCCACCCACATTGTGTGGAGATTCACCAATTAATCAGGAACACATTTGGCCATACATTGGAGGTCATCGCCAATGTTTATATCCAGCGTAATAAATAGTTTGGGAGGCAGGGATATTGGTATTAGTGATCGTCCATCAGATTACGCCCCATGACATCCACTATGGTCGGGAATGATTATGTAATCAGGTCATGTGCACCACATATGTGAAACCCCACATACGTCACCGCCACTCACTTAGATTCACTGATTAATCGGGAAGACATTGGGAATACATCACAGGTCATCAGAGAGGTGTGCATCACCAGCACTTATTTGCATTCGCCGATTAATCGGGAAGACATCTGCCATACATTGCAGGTCATCGGGTAGTGCACATCCTTGCTCGGGAGACAAGGATAACACCGGCACTCACTTGCATTCACCGATAGATTGGGAAGACATCGGTCATACATTGCAGGCTATCGGGTAAGTCTGTATCCACCATTACATATAGTTCATTGGACATGCATACCACTATTAGTCAATCTGCAAGTAAGTGTTGTTTTATCCAATTGGGCTGCTCCCCATGACATCCACAATGGTTGGCTGGACATCTTCACATACTGCCTGACATTGGTCCCGTAAACATGAATAAATCGCCTGCTGATGTGCTGCATAGCACGCTTGGCCTATCTCCCCCTTAATGCCACTTCTGACAGAACGGTACTGCCAGATATCCGCATGCGCACCAAAGAAGTTGATTGTCCACTGGAATTCGGCCTCCAATAGCTCTTTTTCTTCAGCCCATCAATCCCGAACGGCCTTCGCCCGAAGCCAACGAACTCAGTAAACTATCGGCACTTTAGACAATCCCCACTGGAAAGGACACATATATGGCTCACATTCTGACATCCAGTCATTTAAGGCTGTGTCGCATGGTACATCCAGACTCCAGAACCATGCCAACCCCTCATAGTGTAGTCCTCGGGAATTTGGATCTAACACGGATGTTGTGGCCTTTAAATCATCCTTGCTGAGCAGCTGATATGTCTTCAACTGGTCATCATTGGTGCCGAGATGGACCATGGCCTGTCTGCATTTCTGGTAGATAGCAGCTTGCCATGCAAGAGTTAAACTCACGGCATGCACCTTGTCCCATGCCCTGGTCTTTTTTACATGGCTGGTCGCATGTTGGACATCATTTCGGAATAAGACAGCTTTCTCAATCAGAATAAGCCAGATGTCATGTAGGGCATCATTTGCTTGCCCCTCGTGCAATGCCAATTCCAGTTTCACTAGATCCAGTCGATCGAGCTGTTCCATCTTTTTCCGTCCCAGGGCAAATGGAAGGGGTAATCTGGTAAGATCAGGTTGTTGACCTCCTAAGGCCTCCCCGATCTTCTTGGCTCCAGCTTCCGATTCTTCAGCAGACTCATCCGACAGCAGCTCATCGGCATAACCTTTCCCGAGGCGTATTGGTGCTTTAGACAAGAATGCTGATATATCCGTGTTCAATCGATCAGCCCTGCAGGCAACAGTCAGATGTTGAATATTGGTTGAATGAGTTCCCAGGGTGCGAATATCCTTTGCGAGGAATAATTGACCTTCTTCTACTTTCAAACCTCTGGCAAGCCATGTAGTGGCACCTCCATCGGCACCTGTCTCACTCTGGAGTAGCCGAAGTTCGATGGCCTGAATTGTTGGTGCTTCAGTGTCCCATCAGTACATGCTCTGACTTTGGACATATCGGCTGATGTACCCCTTTGCAACCGAAGCTGATAGGCATCCATCGCTGATGGATTAGTTGCTAGCATGCTCTGTGCAGTGGCTTCTTCAGCCAACCAAATATTCCTGTGCTCCTCTGACATAGTGGAATTCAGGTTGTTGAATGCAGCAGTAGAGGAGTTCACCGATTTCCTTGCATTGAGGTACTTCTACTTTAGGCTTTGTGCTGAATGAATATGGTCAAAGGCATTCATTGTGCTGTAGCAATTGATTCACTCATCTGAATCATTTTCATGAAATTGGAGTCATTCATCTGGAAGTCCAGGAGCTTCTGCCAATAGGGGGAAGACATTCCCCACACCAATTTTGATATCACATTCAGGATCGACCACAATGTTTCAATAATTTCTCCATCTACCCACCCAGATCCTGGAATATATAATGGGGCATATCAGGGAAAGCATTCTGGCCGATGCCTGTGCACATGCCATATGCTGATCCCCGGGGTGATGTTGACATCCACAGGTAGCTGTATGAATCGGCTATTCATCATACGGGATCTCAGTTTCTTCATATATGAGCAATTGATGTCATAAAATAGAATGACTTGGGAAATTCTCCCCATGTTGTATTTCAAGGCATTTGCAAATGAGTAGTCCATGTTGACCTGTCTGTGCAAACATAGGTCTCCCAGAGCTTGGGACAGTCATTATTGGCTGTTTGCTCACCTTTCACCTTTCTGAAAATCCACCACCGTGTGCAGAACAAAGCAGCCATGGTGTGCACATGCAGTCACTCCGATTCCGGTTGATTTCAACTTGCCATGACTTGCATTCACTTGGTTGACTGCCCGATGATTGCTACAAGCTGATTTCTATATCGGGGAATGCATTGGAAAATTATACAAGGAGACATGGAAGTCAAACCTCCAATGGATGGTTTGTGTCTTGCAAATATTCCTTGTACTCAGGTCTAGTGACCATGAATCCTTGACCATCCATGAGCCACACTTGATTGTTGGATCGTCTTTCATATAAATGTTTGGCTTTGAAATTACCATCCATTATAAACGTCCGAGTATATTTCCAGCTGTGGGGATTCAGTTTGATATCTTGGCAGAATGCCAGACAGTGGGCACATACTCGGCCAGATCGGTCAGGGATGGATCAGCATTTATCCCCAGCTGTGGGCATGTTGGGCAAAACAAGGCCAGCTTACCCAGCACAGGAGTATGAGCCCGATGGCCAAACCCCCCCCCCATTTCTTCATCTTCAAGATGTGCCACTGTCATGAAACTCTCAATAGCTCTCGGTACTGATTCTGATCAATATGAAGCCAAATGCCACATGATATAAGATTTGTCCTATCGACACAGCATCAGGGAATACATTTGTTGTGATCCACCTTATTTTGGAAAAGTAGTTCATTGCTGATGTTCCACATTCCAGATTATTGTGGATGAAATAATCTAAAACACTGAATGTGAAACAAGTCCTCAGGCTTTTGATAGTCGCTGTGAACAGCTTTTGCTGAAGGAGCTGCAGATGCGCTGGGGGTGATCCTAGGCAACTGCAGTAGTTTGCAGTAATGAAGTGAACCCCTGTTACATCCACAATTGTAATGCATGGATCATTGGGAGGTTGCCAAAGGTAATTCGGCACAATGCCAATGTCCTCCCATTCAGGATCTTTAACTGGCCCAGACGATCGGATAGCATTGTCCACCATGTCCCAAATGGAGCTCCAATCCCATCCAACAGCATCAATCTAAATGGGGTACATCTAGAACACAATTGACTTACAGAATGCAAGGTTGTTTCTTCGAAGAATTTGCCGGTCCATTCCCATGGCCAATGGAATGGGGTAAGCCGATGGCTTTTGGCCATGCAGCGTTTGCAAAGCATCGGAGAGCCAAAGCAATCACCACATTTGCATGTTCCATCATTGCCACATGAGCTGCATACTAATGGTGTCGGAGGAGCCTCCATATCCAGTATACATTGTGGAAACCCTTCTTGGTATGGAAGCCAATCTCGGGGATAATCATTGTCAGCCTAATATGTTTGTCAGTCAGGTTAGAGTCATCTCACAGTTGACCTTACCTTGGTCATTGGGAATTTCAATGGTTGGAGGCCTTCGAAACATAGCTCTTTGTCATCTCCTTCCATCCCATGGTATAATGCTGATCGGGAGGGGGTACCTTTCATTGGTGAAACCAAAGGGTAGGGTTGGGTAGATCTTTGGGCAGGTTCACTAGGCAATCTGGCCAGTCTAGCAGTTTCTCCTTGGATTGTCTCCTTCGTGATCCATGTCAGATGAGTGACCTTGCCGGCATTCACTTTTCTTTGATGCTTAGGCATAATGATCACAAGATAGCAATGCAGTTCGAGCAGGTTGCTAAGATTTTACCATTGGACCCGATTCCCTCTTTTGCCATGATATGTTGTGCTTCCATACTGATTATGTCACACCAGTTAACTCTCTGGGTGGCATTCAACTTCGGGGCTTTTAGTGTAGCAATCTGATCAAATACAGTGAATTATGTCACTCAGCACTATATTGCCGACCAGCAATCCATAGCAATCATCTGGCCCTTGATCTGTATTGCACACACACAGGGGGATAACCACACCTTGTTGCCTTGCTCATTTCAGTTGACCCACCACCAGATAGGGACTGAATGCAAAAATGCTGCAAGGTGGATTAGGTGGAGGAGAAATACATTTCCAATGAGCATTGTGCTGTCTTTCCAACTCTAAAATCCCTGTCTATCATGTCCAATACGGAATCCATCTTTGCTAAAACTGAATATCAGGCAACCGAACATGGTGACTCTGATTCAGATGACGACTCTGAGGAAGAGCAGGATGACCTCAGTGATGTGCAACACTTAAAGCTTGATCTGGATAGAAGAAATGTGGACCAACTGAAGGCAGGAGGAGGTACCACCACCATTGCAGAAGAACCTGATGATGGGGAGGAGGATGAAGGGCAGGATGGTGATGATGAGGGTGAGGGTGAGGAGGCTGATTGAGTCCCAGGGGAATCGGGCGAAACAGCAGCCATCAATGCTTCTGTGTTTACACCTGAGGTCCTTCTAATATTACAGGAAAGCTAGGAGGAATGGAAGGCAGCTGGTCAAAAGGACCGGAAGGCCATCTGGAAGGGAATTGGCAATCGCCTGCATGCACTTGATGTCCATAAAGACATGGATTCTGCAGAATGGTCAGTGAGACTGAGGGTAAGTGCTGCTATATCTGCCTCAGGGTTGGTTGATGTTACGATTCTTTCTTTTTCTCTATTTCTTTAACAATACACATCTTGTATCTTCTTGGACTTATCTTCTTTTCTCCTAAGATGACTCATTCCTTCACAAGTGCTCAATGCCGCACCGTAACCCTACTGCTCATCCGCCTCACTCACACAGGAAACATGAGTTCTCCAAGAGCCGCCTTCGTCCAGTGTACACTTCGAACCCTGAGCTGATTCACAGGATACAGGCGACGCGCGGACAACGGAAATGTCGACCATTGGGTGGATATATGCTCCATGCATGTGCTGATCCGAGGATAGCAAACAAGGGTCGAGTGTAAACACGGACGTAATCTCACTGAATGGTTGTCCTATGCACTCTTATTCTTGCTAGGATACCACAACGATGTAGGTGCATGATGAATGCAGACACTTGAAACGCAATAGTCACAGAGTGTTCTCTTCAAATTTGAACCTCGCCTCAGACTGCTTCAAGATGCCAGCTTCAATCACTATGATTTCTGCAACCTCTGTCAATCATGGGAGATCTCATCATGCACGCAGTCACTTACAGAGCACAAGATGGTGGCTGTGGAAACTTGCCATCTGAAAATCACCAGGGTACGTCGAAAAAGTGAAGCACCATCCGAGATGGGTGTGTGATGACGTACTGACGACGAACCAGAGGCCTTCATGACCACAGTCCCTGAAAACCCCCCTCCCTCCGTGAGGCCACATACCTTGTTCACCCTGCTGGCGACCCGAGGCCCACAGAGGTCGCGCGCATCTCGGACCATCTAAAACTTGCCTTTATTTGGTAGCCAGTGTTAAGTATGCGCTGGTGAGTGCGTTTTACGAAAGCATATGGCAGACTGGTGTGATAGGCGTCTGCGATATCAGTCGGAGTAGTCTCGTTGAAGTTCACTTTTCAATCGTGGCTGTCAATGGGTACTGTGTACCGGAATGAACAAAGCGACACACCGCTAAGCATGTCTTTGACCACTTCAACAGACATAATGTGCGTACATGAACACTGGCACCTAGAGAGGCATAACGTGAGACAGAATGTGCTCTTGAATCTGGTTTGATAGGATCTACATTGTGACATCAACACCACGGTTGAAAAAGTCTTCAGCGATGTCGTGAGCTTGAGCATATATTAGACAAGCTGTTCCTGAGTACCACAACTACATACCAGAGGTGCAAGTACAACAACTACCTTTTTCCAGCGTGATTTGCTGCCGAGGTGAATTCAGAAGAATGGATGACTTCGCCTTTGAGGTCCTCCTGGCAAAGAGTATCATCAAGATGACCTTGGGGAACAACTTAATTGAGAATCCAAGTGTCCTTTTCGTCCTTGTTGATCTCGACGGTCCACGTCTTCAGGTTATCGTTTTATTCCGTCTTGGTGATCACAGACAAAGTCCATACATTGAGCTCGAGATAGTCGGCGTACAGCGAGCTAACCCTATCTCATCAGTGGTTCAATGATAGTATCGAGCTTGCTGGGTCATACCTTTCGAGCCGGACTGTAGACAGGCCAGGTTGGTAGGAATCTAAACAGACCGTGGTAAAGACACCATAAACGCATGATCAAAGACTTACGGTAAGTATGGTGTTCGAGCGTGCCAAACCAGAGTGTGCAAGCATAACGCATTGTAGTGGTCCCTCCGCTAACATCGCGTGAGTCTCTAAGTCGTCACGGTAATGCATCAGATCACGGCGGCAACTCACGTTATCACCGACCCGGGTTTTCTTCTCGATGACGAGGTGCGGAACACAGGGATACCTCAGTCTCCCAGCAACATCAAGGCCAGAGTGGCCAGCTCCGATCACGAGCACAATTGGATCGCCAACAGTAGTAAGATCGAACTCTTTGCGTCGTCTCTCTTCCCAAGTGCCGTGTTCGGCGGCATGTTGACGGAGAGGGCCGATCTGTATTTCGGATCAGCTCGATAACATTCACTCAAAAATCTACACTGCACCTGCTCATGGTGATCGTTGATCGTTGAGGGATTGTGAACAGGTTTAGACGCCTTCCATCTTGAACCGGGTACAGGTACTAGGTGACAAACGGCTATGCCGTTCCCAACCTTGGTCACGAACTCAAAGGAGAGCCTCGACTAAGACTAGATGGGAGAAAAGTTTCAATAGTTGCAGAGCGAACAAGGTTCTCGGCAGAAATGTAGACTGACGTGACCGGTAGGCGCGAGGCGATGGTCCAGAAGGTCCCGATGGATCTAAATCCCAGGTCAATGCCAACGTGCCATTATCAACTTGAAGAAACTGACCGAGTATCGCAGTGAGGTCAAAAAAACGATGCGACAGCGCCTCAGGCTGTTGAACCACTGCAATTAGTATACGCTCATTTACGTCCAGTCACTCGAGGGTAGGATAAGAAGGACTGCCGGTCCCGTGTGGTCTCACCTTTCCCTTTTCAACATGTGTGGTGAAGCAAACCTGTCAAGAACAGTGGATCGCTCGAAAGTGAAATTGGGGAGTGGGACGCAATTTACATGCTCCACGTCGGCAAGAACGATCAATGTATCGCATACGTTTTGCAGCATTGAGGATAATGATTGGTCCGGAGTGTGCTTCAGCACACAGCTGAGAGAAGGAGGGACCGCTCGAAACCAGGAAGGTGTTGTATCTTCTGAAGTTGTTTTTTTTACTGGATCGCAAGTGTACCGTGTCTATCGGCTACTTGCTGCAATGTCTGTGTCGTATTGCATTACTTGGAGTGCAGCGACTGTACAGAGTAAGTGAACTATACAAGTGAAAAGGGTAGTACGCTGTGGACTGGAGGTATGCTCTGGACCACAACTTGCCGACACTCGCTTCGTTCCTTCAATCCATGTCTTGCGTCAACACAAAGTCGCACTCTTTTTCAGACGTCGCAGAAATGGCCATCGCCTGCCACGCCAACCCCTCGTACCGGGATGGACAACGTTCGAACGTTCTGCGAACGCGTCGGTCGGCCTCCAATACGAAGACAGGTCGCTGTATGTAGTTGGGTTTCGTTCTCGTCTTCCTGTTTATCCACCCGTTCTCTACAGTTCGCTTTATTTGGTTCCTTGACTGGCTGCGGAGCAGACACAGCTTGAAAACGACCGTTGGTCCAGAGAAGTCAGCAAGTTTATGAGCATTTGGACTTTTCGAGAACCCACGCAGGATGAGATTAGAAAAACGAAAGCCCGGTCACAGGTTTCGGTGAGTGAGCCCTCCTCTGCTCGCAGTCTGGATCTCACCTGCCTTGAACAGCATTTCCTCAAATATCTCGAATCAGTCAAGGAAAATATTTCTCAGTGGCCTATTGCGCTGCAGAATATGACTCTGACTGTATCTGCATACCTGGGCTCGTTTTACTACGATGCTAGCGAAGGCAGGCGACTTTGCTGGTCGATCTGTGCCTTGAACGCCGCCATCTTTCTTGTCTGGAAAATACCTCGCTTCCATGCATTCATGAACCGGGCCTTTACACATGATCCACTTTCTGGAATGTCATACACGCTTTTGACCAGCATGTTCAGGTTTGTGTTCTTTCAATCAGGTTCTGTGGCTTGGGTTGAAGTTCATGTCAGTCACAAGAGTTTCCTCCATCTCGTTGCCAATTCGATGGCATTGGCCAGCTTTGGCAAGTACTCGACCACTACCCAGTTCTGAATCGACTGACTCGATTCCCTGTAGGCGCTGCTGCGACGCACCACTTGTGCGCTTCTCCGTCGCGTGATCCAGACATAAGTGCCCAGTGGCATTTCCTCGCATTCACCATTTCCGGTACGAATTCCCGCCGTTCCAGTGTCCATCTTTTCACTCTGACCTTGGTGTTTACTAGCCGGGTTGTTCTCTGGCCTCGTCAGTCACTGCGTCTCCGCCAAGATACTCTATCCCCGGATTTTGTCACAAATTTCCAAGCAAGCCGCTGTGCGGTCATCACCTGCAGCAAGGACCAAATAAAATCTTGCCTTCCCTTGGAGCGTCGGGTGCGATTTATGCCGCAGTCACTCTGACCGCACTGGCTTTCCCTGATGCCCACGTGCAACCGATCTTCGTACCTATCAGTATGTCGATTACAACGGGAGTGGGTGCGCTAGTGCTAGCGGATATCGTCGGCGTCCTTCGTGGTTGTAGGTGAGTTGATGGTTTGGTTGCATTGTCGTGGTCGATTCGCTCATACCTCATGTTAGGCTCTTTGACCATTATGTACATCTTGGAGGGGCAACCTTTGGCGCGTTGTACTATGCGTACGGAGAAGAGTTTTGGACGTCTATGAAGGAATTCTATCGTAAGATCGTTAAGCCTTACCATACCGAGGTACGAACAGAGTGAACGACTTGTCAGACCACATTCATGACTTACTAGACATAATCTTACTCGCCACTCATTTGCCGATGTTCGCGTCGTGCTCAAGGGGGCAAAACCAAATCAACGTCCATTACAAGCATTGACTATCATACACGCCGCCCAATGCGAAAGCTATTGGAGTAAGTATACATGAAGATGCGAGGGCTTTCTCGAGACAACATCAATCAGAGACTTTTGAAGGCGCTCACTCGATGGCGATGCGCATCGGCTGCTGCGCCGGCTGAGCCTTGGGGAACGTCACGTTCAAGAGACCGTTCTCCATCTTCGCCTTGACTTCTTCGGGCTGAATCATCCTGTCAGATAAGCGAGTGTGAACATCGCGGGTACGACACTCACCTTGGTTCCCTGAGGGAGCATCAAGCTGCGAGTGAATTTGCCACAGGAGCGCTCACGGACGGTGTAGCCGCGCTCATCACGCTGTTGGCTGATACTGGTCTCACCCGAGATGGTAAGCCGGTCGTGGCTGACGTCGATGTTGACCTCCTCAGGCTTGAGGCCGGGCAACTCAAACGACGCCGTGACGACGTTGTTTTCGACGTTCTCGTGAACGTCCACCCTGGATGGAACTGTCAGTCAGACGTGCACAAAGGATAGGGGCCGATGACGATCTACCTGGGCCTGAAGACATCACGGCGAGTCTCTGTGGTGGGAGCACCGGCGGGGCGCAAGAAGCGCGAAGAGAAGGCATCGTCAAAGAGACGGTCGAACTCGAAGAGACCCCCACAACGTTATCGCTGCCCGCCAGCGTTCGCAGCGACGTAATGCTGCTTCGCAAGTCTCAAGCAAATCCCTGTAATGTGTCAGTTTGGCATTCAGATCTCAGATGCGGAGCGCCATCGTCTCCGCCGGGAAGCTGAAGATAATTCCTCCACTCAATTTCCGAGCGTTGCCACTCAAGAAATATGAATAGAATGTGCGTCATCGTGACAAATATTCAAGTGCCTGTTTCGGTGCGTTTGTCAGGCGACTGAAACACTGTGTTCAAATGCCACAACTCGTTTCTTCTCACACGCGCTCTCGCTTTGATCCCTTCGTCATCTCCTCAGTCATGCCCCCTTCCCGCATCGATCCAGACTTCATGGCATCCCAAACCCTTCAGTACATGCAAATATATCAGCAGCATGTGGTCCACGTTAGAGGTCACCGCGAAACATTTCAACGCATGCTAGACGAGGAGAAGGCACTTCCCCCGGA